>JARGYV010058954.1:0-20779 GCA_029532675.1 Ornithodoros moubata | reverse complement strand
TTGAGGTTCTTTTGAATATTTAGTCCCTGTCTGTCTGTTGAATGTATCCCTACCGAGAGCAGGTGGCAGCTTCTGTGCCAGTTTTCTGCTCAACTACCCTAGTTGTAAGCTTTTAGTCCCAGCTAATTTTACACAGCTCGAAAGTACATTTCACCGACAGCTCGATTCACCGCCTCACAGCTCCCCAACGCTGTCATGGGTAGAAAGGGTAGAGAATGGGTAGAAAAAGCCTCGTTCCTGTCACCCGTATACAATTTGCACAAGGCTGTCTCAAACTTCATCTTCCCAGCAAGCTGAGCAGCACANGTGGGGGCCCAGCAAGGGCCCCCACTCCGTGTACAGTGCGAGTTTAATTTTTTTTTTTTGCTCGGTATTCACTCCGATTTGAACCCGAGGCTGGTGCCAACGTTTATCATATGGATGAGACTTCACTACGAAAATTAAGAAAACTGAAGAAGCCAAAGGGATGAGCTTGCCTGAACTGAGATGAAATGACCAATGAGCAAACAAATTTAAAGCTAGGCATGATTAACAGTTAGGCTTACAGGGTTACTGGTGCCCTCATGCAGTGTGCTTAATTTTTAATGCTCTCTGAATGCTCCTTTAAAGGGACTGTAAAAAGATCAGCAAGTCCAGGTAACTGTTTTTCTGAAAGCAACCATAAAAGGCACTTCAGATACAAAGGGGTGCCTCTTTAATTGTCTTGGTTTTTGAAAAATCAAATTTCAATTTGCTCTGCAAATCACTGGACCCCCACTGGCTATTCCTCGTACCACTTACTATACGTGGTTTGGACAGGTGATGCAATCATTCTCGCAGGTTACGGTTACTCGAAACAAATCATTGACGATTTCACTAGTTGCTGCTGAACAAAGGTAGTCTACTTATGATAAAGCAACAAATTCAAATAGGCTTGTAATATATTTGGGGTTGTATTTTACTTTACACTACACTACGCTACACCCTCTATCATAGGATGGCATCATACTCGCAAAGGTAACTCAAGTCAAAGGTAAAAAGTCTACATCATTCCTAACGCTGTGTGGTATACCTAACGTCAAACAACAATTAACATGAATAGAGCAACTGGCACTTACCCTGTGGACTTCAATTTAGCAGCTGTACTGGCTCTTTTCTTTGCACCAGGTCCCATTCTGGACACTTTTGCTGGTACATCAAGTTTTTCCTTAGGCTGACTTTTTCGCTTCACTGGTGTTGTCATAGTACTTGCAGGTGTCACATCATCTACAATATCACTACGACACTCCTCCTTCCTTTTGGCAACCTCAGTGAATGTGTTTGCATCCCAACTGAAGAAGTCCTTCACAAAGGCACATTCACTTTTGTTGTGCCGCACCAAGTTCTCCATGCGACTTGTACGAAAGCTGCACTTCTGACAGTTATAGGCCGATATTGCTCGAGGAGTCGAATTCTGCTGCCGAAAGTAAGTTCGTAGTAGTGACTTTTCTGGAGTCGTCGAATCCTGCCTACTAAGATCTAAGCTGTTACGAAACTGCATACGTTCCATTTTAGATGGTAAGGACTTTGTAGGAGTTGGCTCTTCACAATGGGCTGCTGCTGCAATCAGAGGAGACATTGGAGCATGCATGGCATTCACTCCTTTTCGTGGAGTATCTGCCAAGCTTTTCGAACTGAAGGAATGAGGCACTTGACTGGGCTTCCTTTTCGCTGCTGACCGTGCTGTGTCACATTCCTCATCGGCCAAATTGTTTGAAGTTTCATCTGTAGGCATTTCGCCTGCATGGTCTGGAGCTGAGGTGTGCATAGGGCTTACTGGAGTACTGTTTAAGTTGTCTTGCAAACTGCTCAAGTTACTGGAAGCAAAAAGTTAACATATTAGGTATATAAGCAATATCCCAGATCTGTTCAGTTATATTTCCCTTTCTCCACATAAAAGGTAAATATGCTGACATCATATTCAGATGGTCAACCTGTACTTGTGTTTAGTACAAGACTCTTAAAAAGAATAGTCAACCTACCCCACCAGTACTATTAGCACATGCATGGAAGAAGTCTCATTATGCAGAATAATACAGATAGCTACAGCAGCATTTCAGAACATAAATGTCAGAATGCAATAGTGTATGAGGCTTCTTCAAAAAATATCCTTACTCACTCATAAAAATTACTCATATTGAGATACAATTTTACATTAATCTCCCTCAAAGCAGTCCCCTTGGGCTGACACACACTGCTCTGCCATTGTCAGATAGTGTGCTGGAGTTTTTTTTTAGCTAATGCTATGTCTAAATGTACTATGTATATTAATTACCAAGAATACTGATCTGAAATCTGTAACACATCTAACATATACATTTTCACCGAGAAACAGAAGCAATACCAAAATCGTCACATGAACACTGCCAAAGCCGACGAAACAGCAGCAATTTGAGCATACATCATATTTCAGCTACTCTACCTCAGGACATAAATAAATTTATCTGCCTGTCAAATATAACCATGCTAGTACTGCAGTATCATACAGTGTCCTTTTTATTGAAAATACATAATTCGATCAGAAATTACGTACCTGCTTAACGGGAGAGTTTCTAAACGTGCATTCGCTTCTGCAATAGGAAGTGTGTCATCACATGGCTCCAGGTTTGTCAAGGGCACACACTGTTCTACATCCTCAGAAGTAGCTGGCTCTACGGAAGTTGCTTCCACTGCACCACTTGGCTCAAAAATATCAGCATCTTGTACAATTAGGATCATTTTGTTACTGTCCCCTACTGAAGGAGCCACATCAGTATTTGTACTTAATGCTTCAAGGAATTCACGCTGTACATAAATGTCTTCAGCAGAGGGCTCCTCCAAAAGTTTAATTTCTGACAGAAGTACTTCATGGTTTGAGGAGCTGGTCTCCATAACTTCAGTTGATGACTCTTGATCCTTGCAATCCATTGCATAGTACAACTGCATAGGATAACAAATGTTAATGATCATTAATAATTTATGGCCACATATCATGAACTGACACTGCAATGTTGCTCTCTGGACATCTGGAAACCAAACAACTTCACAATGGCATCATGCTTCATTTGCATTTGCAAACTACATTACGCTTCGCTTTATGGTCCACTAATAACTGTTTTTTGCAAAAAAGCATCAATATTTGCCTGCAATGACACTTCAAAGTCCAACACTAAGATTAGATGGAATATGAGAGATCTTTGTTTCCTTTTCCAAATACAGTTTTGGGAAAGGGTTCAAATCCATAAACTTCTCTCCTGAATCATACCTGCACTGACGGGCAGTTTTTGGTCATTTCAGTTGAAACAGTACTGTGCTAAATCTACTTTGTACATACATTTACACTTTACTGACACTGAATAATTAAACTATTGATGCAATAATAATAATAAAAACTCTGCAACAACAAAGGGTTGTACTCAAGGTGATTTCAATGACACAGCTGTGACTTAGTGTCTCATGATGGCAATACTTGGACTTCTAGCTCACTACAAGACTGTAACTTAACACTTACTTACACTACACCTACACGTCAGCTATCTGTCCGCCTGCAAAATCAATTGCAAAAAAAAGGTTTAATTTCAAGAGAAAGCTCACAATTGCATATTTATGGCAGACACTGCCAAAGCACCATAAGGTGTTTGCACTCTTCATAAAACAGAGTGGCACCATATGATACAATTTACTGCGGAGTCACCCGATGCAAAATGACATAGATGCTGAATCCTACAGTGTATTTTGATAAAGACTCTTTAAGCGGCTCATTAAATAAAGAGTAATATTCATTAAAAAGACAATAAGAACCCCAGTGTTGATCCCTAACATGTGCAGCCCAAAGTGTGTACAATGTGACAGTTCAAGTTTTTCAGGAAAAAACACAATTACAGATGACAAAATTGTACATGCTTCCAGAAATTGAGTACCGAAGAGTCATAGTCAAATGAGATGGAAAGGAGGAAAACAGCTTCCACCAAACACACAAAAGTGTAATTACCAATCTATGTAAGTGTGCCATGCAATTTAACAGATAACAGTTTGAAAGTCATCATATCAGGGACAGATAAACAGCTTTGCTGCTGCACACAGTTGTCTGTGCTTTTTCAGCTCGAGCTCTGTTAAGTTCCTGTTTCACTGCCTAGCTCACTTGCACATTAAACTGAAAGCATAAGATAAGACGAACCATAAGCCAAAAGGCAAGGTTTCACTAAGTGGATAAGCTTTCTCAAGGAAGTGGCTAGGCCTCGGCAACCCTGAATTTTTTTTTCAAGCTCTAATGAAAAGGCTTGCAGTGCTTAATTAATTTAGACACATCACAACCTTGGATAAACTAGTTCAAAAACGCTTATGGGCACTGCAACAGGCCATAGCATGAAAATTACTTTCCGTATATATCACTGTTTCGATGCTTGTGCTGCATTAAGTGTTCTATAGTACAGTGCTTTATTTGACCAATGCATAAGTGCTTTACTGTAAAACGATGAAATCAATCACATGACTCCAAGCCATAATGAGATAAAAAAGTTTTAGAAAGCAGTTATTTTGCCGATAATGCACAGGCTGTACTTTTAATTGGACGCACTAATATTTTTATTATGATTCGCCGCGAATTTCATAATACCTACCACGGCGTGGCCCGATAAGCAATATGACCGTCACACACGGAAGCGCCAATAGTTATTCGGCTCCAACCATGTAAGAAGAAATGTGTAGCTTCTATCGTAGATTACTAAATGTATACCAGTGATCAGAACAACCATGTAGCCACATGTACTTATTTAGCTCATCATAAACCACTGGGCAATAGATGACAACTAAATACATCAAACCCATCGACAAATCACTTGCGCGATGAAGTCTTAAAACATATTATGTAGCAGATCCTGTCCATTATTTATCTACATACCTGTTCATCAGTTGCACAAGGTATTTAACACATCTCATTAAACGAAGGGATTTTCAAATTTTACGTATATTCGTATGCGTCTTACTACGTACCCACAAAATACAGACGCAAGCACACAAACAGCACAATGCCAACGGTCCTCCTACTTGCTATACTAGTGCTGCTAGTACCGCCAGTGGCCACCAGTAGAAAAGTGTACCTATAATTGTCTAAGACTAGCAGTTGTCAAAATGTTACTTTTATATCTCATCATGGTAACAATCACCTAATAAAGACATCCTTTTATACGCACATTTATATTAAATTTGTGGCGACATCTGTCTTGAGTCGGGTTACCAGTGTTATATGCAGTCCGCCAACCCGCTCCCATCGCAATATATGTGTACTGACGTACCAGCGTCAACAACGTGTTTCAGCAATTTCGGTGCTTTTATGCCGGTTCTTTGCTTCAGATTATTTTCCATTTCGAGCGTTCCTTCAGTTTCTTTGTGCTTATATTCGGCATGAGTTCGCGACGTTTGTTTCTCAAATTTTCATTCGCCTTTGTTGCTTTGCGAAACAAGCGATGCACTCGCATCTCAAGAGAATTTTCGGAGGTATGTTATATTACGATACATGTCATTAAGGGCACAACATTTTAATGGGCGTCCTGTCACGCATAGCAGACAATGCTCGCATGGCTGCGGCAGTTAGAGGCTTCTAAATACAACATAGCAAACTACAGGGTGCGGCGCATAAGTGTGACACATTTCGGCAGCGTCGAAAAATATAGCATGCGATGCTTAAAATCCCTCAAATTTTGCCGATCGACAGCAATTTGCTTGAAGTTTTATTGCTTTTTTTTTTTTTTTGCCACGGGTCCAAGTTGTCAAAATAAAAATACTAGTTGTCAAACATTTCACCCCCATGCATTTCCAATGGCGTGTCTCGCAAGAAATCAGTCGTTTTTCTGAGTCTCAGGTGCAAGTACACAACACCACGCCTAGGCGGCGCATAACAACGGCGTTCAGCAAACCTCCGGCATGGCGAGGTTCAGTGAAGCGTGAGCAGGTTTCGGTCCTGGGTTTACCTAGTGTGATGTGCCGCCTACTAGTGTTGAACTTCCACCTGAGACTCCGAGAAACGACCGGTTTCGTGCGAGATACAGCGAGATACGGAAATTTCTACGTTGTACATTTGCTTGAGCACTGTTCACTTGACTGCTACCTGACTGATGCCTTGTCAAACTCATGACTTTCTCTGGCTTCATGACTGTTGACCATCGCCTGTGTATGAACTCATATACTTAAGAGCCTGTCGACATCCTAGCAAGCTAGATCTGACAGTTAGGCAGAGCCAGCCATCCATCTCCTGTTCCTTTGCTTCATAAAAAGTGCTTTCCTACAGTGTGTGATTTCTCTGCAAATAATCAGTACATTTGAAAGCACTTGTTCACTGCCCAACTAGTATATTGGGTCTTTCACTTTTCAGTTTTTCATTTCACACTTTTTCTTTTCCCAGATTGTGCTTCCTTGGTTACAGACGAAGCCCCGACAGCTGCTTACTTTTATGCCTTCAATATTTTTGCTGCACAGCTTCGCTCTGGTCAAGATGAGTGAAGGTACATTTTGTATTAAATTAGCACGTAATAAAGTGACAGTATCCGAACTAAACTTCACAAAAGTTAAATGCTTACAGGGGATTCTACTCCAGGCTTGTAAGTAAAAGAAAAAGTTTTTTGACAGTTGCAGGATTGGCATTCATAGCCCTTTATCTACAAGCTACTTACTCCCTACGATTTTTTCTCTGTGCCAACTGTGCAATAAATCTATAAAGGGACTTGGTGCTCCCCTCTTTCTTACACTTCCTGCATGTAGAAATTGCTTTCTTCCTTTTTCTGTATTACCTGCTGTAGGGGCAAAAGGGTATGGTGATTGGTGAGATGATGAGTAGAAGTCTGACAAAAAGGTTGAAGTTTTGGGCAGACCCTGGACATTGGCCATAATCGCTTCAGGATCTTGCCACGTGTAAGGACGTGAAGTGTGGCTGGCTTTTAATTATTTGAGCGAACTTCCAAGCAAAGGGATTATATTCATTGTGGTCTTGCGAGAGGATTGTCATGGGGGTGCACATTTATAGTGAACTGCTGTATTTACAGTGATCTGTAACCCGACATGAAACCATGATTATGCTTACACATTACGTGACCAACCTTTATCTTATGTGTCATTCTAGAGGAATTAGGTGCCCATAATATATTTTATGTGAGTAAATAATTGACTGTTGGGCAGTATATGATTTCAAACCTACTGTGTGCATGAACATTAGGGCATAACCTTAGTGGTCACAGATTTATTACAGCTAGATGCATGTTATGTAAGTACACATTTAACTGTCTAGCAGATGTTCCCATTCTCATATATCTGTACGTGAATCAATGGGTAACATGTAAGAGTGAAAGAGAAATACTAAGTGGGTAACTTGTCAACCCTGATTCACTTAAAGTTCTAGTTTATAGAAGGGCTGTGCCAGTGCTGGTATAATAGATTGCCTCCTAGACTGGATGTGGATTTGATCAGCACCAAATAGCTTTTTCATGAATTTCTTGTTTGTCGTCATTTCTAATGCCACGTGCCACATGCACAATGCATTGTAGCTGTATTTTTTCGTGTGTGTATGTTATTCAAACATCAATTTATCTTAGTCCTCTCATTATAAGTTAATTAGGTAAATGAGTTTATCAAAGTGGCCTCGGCTTTATCTGACCATATGGTATGTACCTGCCTTGTTTGAAAGAAAGGACAGGGTGCTTAGGGCCCTATGCATCTGCTGACTGGCATTAATCTTTTGATACATAATGAATACAATATTCTTGAGGTAGTACACACAGAAATATGTGAATATGCAAAGAGATTTTTATCGTGTAAACATAACTTGAAAGGAATAATATCTGTTACCCCATTCCTTATAAAACATCTCTTTTTTTTTTGTCATTTTCTTTTTTATACCAAGCAATGTCCCATCTGGTGAAGAAAAATAAAATTGGATACACATTGAAAATATAGTTAATGTTTTTTGCTGTTCTTAGTACAGCTTTTTCTTGTATCTCTAAGAAGTCAATACGAGAGGATGACGTTGCAGCCGCAATAAAATGCATATTTATTTTCAAGGTCACATTGGAATCAATATTTCTTAAAGGAACTCAAAAAAGCATGAAAGCCTTCGAAAGCTCCATGTTGTATTAAATGCTTACAACTTGGCGATTGCATCCACAAAAAATAACTGTCATGCTGGAGTTGCAGTGTCAAAGCTTTTCATTGTCAGCACATTAGTTGTCTATCAGGTGTATATTATGGTAAGATTTTCATATTTATATACTAGGTTAGTTAATAGATTGATTTGTCAATTTATTATTACCACTCAATAATATACTATACTCAGTGAAAATCGAGGTAGGTGTTCGTGACTTTTGTTTCATGTGATGGTATATTGTTAGCTGCTGATTTTAAAGCAGCCTATATTTTCTATTATTAAACATGGCACATAAGAAATGTTCTCCGGGGTGCATTGTCTCAAAGGTAAGCTCAGACCAGGCATGGAACTAATGATTCAGGCCCTAGGTAGGCACTGGGTTTTAGAGCTGGGCACAGCTATGGCCTAAACTAAGCGCGGAGCCACTCGGCCGGGCCTGGGCTGGCATACGAAAATCAAACTGGGTTTGGCCCTGAAAATATTCTGTGCCCAACTGTCTGCAGTAAATCTAATGCATTTACTGTTATTTTTATCTGGATATATAAATCCCTGTCTTTTTTTCTTTATATTTTTCTTTGCAGATGAGCGTGTGAAGCACAACGTTGATCGTCTACACAAGGCAGAAGAGCACAAAGCTGCTTATGACATTCTCAGCAAATATAAAGACAGCGAGGACCCTGAAATGCTATGGCGATTGGCAAGAGTAATCTTCAAGTGCCAAGAACATGGTGAAAAGAAAGATAAGGAGGCTGCTATTAGTGAAGCATTGTCTTATTTAACAAAAGCTTTGTCATTGGGAGGTGGAAATATTGGCCAGCTTCATAAGGTATTTTCCAACACTTTCTTATTAAAATAACTCTTGACATGGCTCAGTCTAAATGCAGACTAAAACAGGCAGTCTCAGAATGGACTTCATAATCATACAATGGCAGTTGAATTGCGCATGTGTTCTTTTCACATGGTGTTTTTCGTGGCGCCATACACCCTAACGACAGACAGCTGTCACAGGCTGATAAGGTGATAAGTGAACATTTTGCAAAGCATCATGTGCTACCCACATAATAAGGCTTACACCAGAATCTCTGTGATGTGTGGAGTTTTCTCGGTTGCTCTTTGTGCAGTACAAGCTCTGTGTAAGCCCTAAGCCGGGGAAGTAGAAGTTCTGACTTTGCGCTTAAGCCGAATGGCCAAGTGCTTGATAAGGTGCGCACCAGCTGATTACTGTGTCAACCTTTGTGATTTATCCATGACAGTATTTCAACAGCTACATTTGTAAGACAAGAAAAAAGAGAGAAACTTCAAAGTGTGTCGTGTTGATGCTCCTCAATTGACGCAGCTGCCTGTTGTTTTTTGTTACCTTGATGATTCATATTTCTTGCAGCCTCCTAGCTGTTCTTGCTTGATCACAAGCATGTGCACAGAATGTAAAATTGAGAAAACCTTGCTGGACAGCATCACCATGTTAGAATAATGCTGGTTTCTCCTTTATTCATAATTTGTCTTTGGTACCTCAGTCTCAAGGAGATGTCTGTCTTAGTCAATGGGGTGGCAGTCTGGAATAGTACTGAGAGTTCTTACCAAGTTAAATAACTAATGTTGTGGACTAAGCACTTTCTTCATTACTATGAAAACTATGGGAAGCATCCTGCATTATAGTTGTGGCCAATATTGCGCCACCAGAGGGATGTCTCTTTAGGAGATTGTTTTGATTGTGAAATATGATGACTACGTATATAGGCTGTTGACTACTCATGTGAAAAATATGCAACATACTGGGGATGCTACGTACACAATATGACTGTCTACCAGCAACTAGTGAGTTTAATCCTTTTAATAAGGGTAAATACAGCCTTCTTCGTGTATGAACGTGATTTACCAACTATCCCACCTCATCATGTTTATGTATATGGTCACAAAAATGCAGTTATTCCTTGCGTACATGTATAAATTTTTGGCTGTAATATATTACACTGTATATTATGTGCTTAATGCCCTGTTAGCCAAGATATATGCATGAATTTTGTACATATTTTTAAGCAATATATGCATTGGGCTTGTCTTTGATGTTCTTATGCTTTCTTTAATATCACAGTGGTATGCTGTATTGCTTGGATCAAAAGAACAACACCAATCTGTGAAAGAGAAAATTGAGGAGGCGCATAGTATTCGTAATCATATCATGGTAACGTAGTTTCAAGTATTGTTTGACTGAATGGGATCTCGAAAGATATCCTTGTCTATTATATCCAGTGATACCTGTTTATATATATATATATAGAAAGCAGTTGAACTGATGCCGTCGGACCCCACAAACTTTCACATTCTTGGAAAATGGTAAGTCCTTAACTTCTTACAGTAAATGCTATAAAAATTATGCAATAAGTAGTTCTTTTAATCAAGTTTCTGCCTTTACCTCAGGTGTTTCGAAATTGCAACTGTCCCTTGGTACACTCGGAAAGCAGCCAAGATGTTTGCAGCAGAACTTCCCACATCAACATATGAGGAAGTATGTATGTTCATATTTAAAAATGCATGTGGGCCTTTGTCGCATTCATGTTTGGTTTAAGGGAGCGAGCTTACCACCATTTTGTTTTTGCTCCCATCACGTGCAAACAATGAAGAATGACGGCATGCAGGTGCACGTGGTGTAAGAGCGTCCACCTCCTCGGTCCTTGTCGCTTGCACATAACGTGATGAAAACAAAATGGAGGGCAGCTCGCCCCTGTAACATGGTAGTGTCGCTACTCTGGAGTGTAGCTTATTTAGTAATAATTATTACTTATTATTTGTTAATTATGTTCTACTTAATCTGCATAATAATCAGTAATTCCAGTGGATCATGTCTTGCAGCTCAGAGGTGTACCATGGAGACTCCTTTAAATTTGATGTGTGCATATTGATAGTGAACTAAATCATTGATACAGTTTTGAAATGCACCTAGTTGTGCTGCTGCTCTGTTGCATGCCTGTCTGTGCCGATTTCTACACACAGTGCAGTACGTGTAGTTCCTTGTAGTACAGCGCGAGGCAGCTTAGTATTAGACATTTCAGTCGGCGCAAAAAATGTAGAAGAGTCCCAGTTCACCGGAATTTTCACACACTGATAGCCATCTGTCAGAACTTTTTAGCTTAAGTCAGAAGAAACAAAAACAAAAATCTCGCAAAATGGACCTGATGCATTTCAGAGGCTTATACGAGCCTGTATCGCTGTGCAGCCACTACAGACATGGGTGTCCACATCAGTTTTACACCTCTATGCACAGATGACTCAAGACATCAATTATACACAATGTTATGTATCATTTTGTTATTTTTGGTTCTTCTTTGCAAAGCGTAATGAAGTTCCTACAGACACGGGAGTTCCTTGTGGATGCACAGAGAAAGGGTCATAGGATCATATAGGCCAGTAAAATACATAGGGTAAATTGCTTGATTTTTGTTCTTGTTGCGGCAGGTTGTTGATTTATGTACAAAATACGGATAAAACCTCAGACAGATGGCAAATTCCATTAGGTTAAATAGATAAATTCGGTTGGAAAAAGTTCCAGTAAATTGGGCCTTTTGTTCTTGGTGATCAAAATGTATGATACTTGGGTGATAATTTACTTTGCTTTATTATTATTCTTTACATGTACTGAAATAACCCACTGCATGGGATGTAGGAAAAGTGAAGCAGTAGGCAAAATTGTGAAATACTGAATATTTAGTCTCAGTGTGATAACGTTTTTTAGGCCCCTCACGTTCTCAATAACATTTTCAGCAACATAACTTTGAGGTTGAAGGAGACATATTTATGTTGTAAAAATCAAATCATCACCCGCTTACTCTTCCAATACTTTTCATGCAATGGTAGACGAAAGAAGAAATTAGGTGCACAATATTTTGATAAGAATAGAGCACGGTTGCTAACTCTGGCTATTTGTTGCCACAATTACTACTATTTACTAACAGCATGACCGTGTAGACAAAGCGCTCCTTGCGTCAAGACCAGGAGGTTGTGGGTTTGAATCCTGCCACCAGCCGTGCTGCGTGGAGAACAGACTGCAAATCGTAATGGCTCTATAGACACAAATGCTTCTGATACATTATCATCATTGCTGCAAGCCAGTGCATGACATCTGTTTTGACATAAGGCAACTACCTTCTGCGATCTGTACAGTTTGCTTGCGTAAAAGAGCCATCATGTCTATCCAGTGGCTATTATTTTCACATGTGGATACTTTTGGACACAGAGATAGCTACATTTCTTTCTGGATACACTTTCATCATCACTATTTGCGGTGTGGTAGATATGTATAATAGTCTGAAAACATCAAAAACTAAATTTGTAAATGCGATATGTGCCTAGTTGTGAACAAAGCAACTGTTGCAAGTGTTACCCCATATCCCATGTTACTGAGAATGCAAGTCACTTTTTGCATCTATAAATATTGTTTCACTATCATGGTTATTTTTTGTCATAAGGTGCATTTTTTATTGCAGGCACTAAAGAACTTCATGAAGGCAGAGGAATGTAAGTGCAGTTGACTTTTTCTCTTTCATTGAATAGGCAGCAGAAAAACAGCTAACTGTCTGACCTGTATCAGTGCAGCCCAACTTTTACAGCCGGAATACACTGATGATAGGACAGGTGCTGCTCAAGATGAATAAGCAAGCAGAAGCTATCCAGTATCTACGTCGAGCTCGTGATTACCAACCAAAACAAACTGTAGATGATGAGCTGGTATGTTACGATGTGTTGCTTACCTAACAATGTATGACAGGTATCGTTTCTTTTCTAGGTGTCAAATGAAGCAAAAAAACTCTTGGAAAGTGTTGCAGTTTGACTAAAAAGCGAAGACTTAAATCATTCCTTACACTGAAGAAAATGCTGAACTGAATAACCTAAAAAGACAACGGACGAGTTCTTTCCAGAGACTTTTAATAACAACATTTTTCTTGTGTCCACAGATGTTCACTGTTATTGCTAAGGTCAGCCATTTTCTTTCCTGGTGCACTCCTGTACACATCTACTGAATGAACATGGAAAAGCAATGTAAAAAATAAATAGTACTGTACAGCAATTAGTTTTTTTGTTTTTGTCTTTTGCTAAAACACCATTGCACTAGCACCTAAAACTACCAGGTGAACAATTGAGACAAATTTTATGTACACTATAAGTAAACAACAAGTGACTGTGGTACATGATAACCTTATCCTCCTAGTGTTCACTATAGAAACATGGCTAAATACATTTTACTTTCTAACAACAAAGGCTGGCTGAAATTTATGCAACACATGTAAATGCAGCGTCAAACATAGCCATGACAACAGCCTCACAATGGACGATAATGCAAAGCCTATTTAAAAGCACACCCCACCCTCGACTATTTACATGGAAGATCCCGAGTCTCCACAGTCTCCCAGAGGAATGAAAGCTAAAACCTTACTTGCAGTGTAGTCTAAGCCAGCCTTAAAATGGTTTTAAGCTGCCAGTCCCTCGAGGAATGTTACTAATGTGTGGACTGCAGTGTTATATGTTGAGTATTGTTCCATGTGACACAATGAACAGGATCAGCACAAGGTGCAACACTTAGATGCCATCTTAACATCTCTAGCAGAATGTTTACTGCGCCCTTTTCCCCGCCAGCCATTCTGATTAATATCTAGCTGGGATTTTGTTGCTCCTCCACTAGTCTTGGTCCCATTTGGAACAAGTCGTACAAGGTTACAGCCAAGCCTCCCCTTACTACTCCCATCCCTCCGAGACTTCTGATTGAGACAGCTAAGTCCAGCAGCAAGGCTAAAGCTATTGCTGATCCTCGGTGTTGCATCAACAGATTCATCTGCTTTGTTTTCAACTAACACTATATCTACACACTGCAAAGCTGATGTGTGGCCTTTGAAACTATCTTTTGATACACCTGCTTCCATGGTAAGGTCTCCACAAGAAACTGAATTAGTTAGTCGGGCCTGTGGTTCAGACAACAAGTCCAGGCTGTCTGTGCTATCAGCTGGGTAGCCTTCCTCGGCAACTGTACCCCTTGGAGAGGCTGTGCCTCCCCCTGGGGAACCTGGACCAGATTGTCCTTGGATTGCACCTTCACCGTGCGCTGTTACATGGTGATATATGCGACGCTTGTCTTCATCTTCATCCGAACTACTGCAGCTTGCGTTACGACTACGGCATCCTCCATGAGTACGCAGCTTTCCTGCAAGCTTGCGCCCTTCAGCTAGGCTCCCCAACAACTGAGGTGAACTCTTCACCGCATGGAGCCGTCTACCCGGTGCACATCGCAGCCGGGGTGTTGGTGACTGCCTGTGGGACTGGTTATCACCAGAAGCAGGTACATGGCTGTTGGCTGCAGTGACTGGTAGGGAAAGTGAGGGCTGCACAGCACGACTGATGTTGGCAGATTCCTCACCACTTTCTGCCTCTTCATCAAGAGGGCTTGAATGGGCCGTGGGAACAAGACCCGAAAAATCTTCTTCTTCCCGTACAATGCTGCACTTACGACCTAAAGGTAGACTCGAACGTGGAACCACAAGTGAAAAGGCATCAGTCACAGAGGAGGTACTTCCTGGAGTGCTAAGAAGTGAACTGTACTCCTGGGAGGCTCCATCAAGAGAGATGGAGGGCGTCATACTGGGAGATATTAGTGACGGAGCAATGCTGACCCGTTCTTTGGCAGGAGACTGGCTTGCAGAGGAAACACTGTAAAGATCTGCTATCAGACTTCTCTAGAATAATAGTTTGATATTTTTAGCTACATCTTATACAAAAATATATATTTTTGTGCTGCTCAAAATCACCCATTACAAGCGACATACAGGGTGCCCCAGCTAACTGCAAGCAGTTTTTCGTCTGTATATCCAAATGATACTTTCCAAAATGCGATCAAGAGTGACGAGTTCTACGGCAGTGGTCCCCCCTTATGAGCGCATCAAATAAGTTGTTTGAATGTTGTATTAACTGATTTGTGCCGATTAGCTATTTAATTACTGGACATGGAAGGTTGGTATAACATTGGTAGATTCTGTTCCTGTGATGTCATTGCATTTTCCGGAATTGAGATCGGCAGATCCGATAGTCCACAATCTTTTGCAAAAAAAAAACTTTGTTTTGTTTATTTTGGAATCTGCAGACGTGCATGCTTCTCTCGTCCCCTGATGCAAGAGAGAAGGTCACAACGCTGCTCCAAGTGGCAGCAAAAGGCAACAGATATGCAGGCGTAGGATGTGAACACACCCCAACGTCTCAAGGTCGTCAAAAGAACATTCTGTACCCCTTCGTTCATGGCTGCTTTGAGCAGCATTGTGACTTTCACTCTCCTGCATCAGGTATGCGAGGAAAATACCCGAGTCTTTGGGTCCGGAGATAAACAAAACAAAGAAAAACGGTGTTTTCTTCTGCAAAAGATTGTGGACCAACAGTTGTACAGATTTCAATTCTGAAAAATGCAACGACATCATGGGAACAAAATGTACGAACATAGTATTTCCATCGAGCTTCTATTCCAATAATTTAAAAGTTAATTAGCTCAAATTAATAAATACAATATTCAAATAATTTTCTAATGCACTGATAAGGGAAGTCCACTGCCACAGAACTTCCCTTGGTCACGTTTCGGAAAATATAATTTGAATGTGACAAAAAAAATCTGTTCTGGACATGCTGTATCAGCCAACCTAAGAGCATAATTACTACCGTTTAATTAACAAATTAATTTGTGTGCAAGACTATTGCCCCTTACAATAATGTATACAGTTTGAAAATCTTAACTACATTACCCTGGAGTAACAGCAACCGGGGACAGGTCAGCTCTTGAAGTTCGGTTGAGCTGAAGCGCCTTCTCCTGCCTCTGAGCTCTTAGCTTCCGTTCTGCCAGCAGGAAGTATGTTGCAGTGATGTGGTTATAGTCATTGCGATCCAGTGCCCTGAACACATCATTAATAATATTTGTGACATCTTCTGAAACAGCTATCTGACTGCTTATCATTTTTATCTAAGCACTGCATATTTGACCCGGCAAAGTGTTACAAAAGCCCAATGCATTTTCTGGTTACAAGTGTCTATTACTGTCAAAATACTGTCTATTAAAAGTCTTGAGTGAAATGTTTGTTCTTCATTCGCTGCATAGCAGCTCTTCTAAAGTAAGGGTCACTGCAGTAACTGTAGTTCACAAAGTGTTTCTGACTAACAACTTACTCAAGGATCTCTTCTTTGCTGGCAATGCACCCATTGACCATCTTTTGGATAATATGAGAGTGGTCCTCTTCAGAAAGGTGTTCCCTATGAACCAGAGGCAAAAGATCAGTTGGCTCAGGACTGTCACCTGAAGTTAGCCATGGATCTGATGCCATCTCTTCAAGTGTAGCTCGCTTGTCTGGATCTCTAATCAGCATGCGCTGTATCAACCTAGACCAATGTGAAAAAAGGCTATTTCAGAGTAGAAATTGGTGTTCTGAGGCTTGACCACACAAAAAGACAAAACACGCAAACAGTTTTCAATTACTTCCTTATCCTTTACCTAGCCCTAGGGGAGGGCAGAGTCATGGAGAATGATCTCCTCTCTGAGTACATGCCCACCAGTACTATACTAAAAAAAAGCCTTAGTTTGGGCAACAAAATGAAACGATACTGAGGAACTGGGGCTTTTTTAGTACAAGTTTACCAACAACTCACCTCGCATTTATGCCATTTTATGTGCACACCAGTTCCCTTTTACACGAGTCACCGATGCAGCATGCTTTGAAACTGCTTATGGAGGCTTTCCTCCCGACAATTAAGAGTAAATGCATAAAACTAACATACAGTTCTAAGGAAGAGAGTTAGGAAATTGAGTATTTTAATCTAATCCAGTGATGATGACAGCTGTTGACATCACAGACAATACTTGTTTCTTCCCTTGGCACCCTACCTTCACTTTCAAACTGATTTCTGTGTTTCAGAAAATACAATGACCAAATGAGGATGACAGACAACCAGGGAATACTGTATGTTCATGCAAGTCCACTGAGTATGCTTGTACTCATTAGATATGCACTAGGTTATAAGTGCAAAAGAGATATCACCACAGCAAAATAAGCGAAAGAGTATAACTCCTTAAGTCCATTACATCCAAGAAAGGTAAACATACAAATCAGCTCAGACAGAAACGATGTCTCTTATTAAAGTCTACAATCAGGACCAGAGGTCACAATGGAACCACTGTGTCCAAAATTTCTAATAGGTCTCAAATATATCTACAATGAAGTAAAACAGCAGGAACTATTGTGGAAATGTACAGCTTGCAAGACTAAAGTGACTGCAAAGAATTTCCACCACACTTTCATATTTCTGCCTGGTGACCAGTGTGAGACAGCCCACTTCAAATGTATGCAAACAGCAAATTATTAGGCTACCCGCCAAACGTATTGTTGACTGTTATTTGTACGTTCCCACATCAAAATGTATCAAAATGTAAAATGTATCATACACAGTTTGCCAACACTTGGAGAAATACATACACAGCACAAGACATCTTACAAGACGTAACTGTTTACCTCAACAAACATGCATGCATGCAACTTTTAACACTATATTAGAGCATTTCCCTTGTACTGTGAATATTGTGAAATACTGTGTACGTCAGGAAACATGTTTCCAAACGTTTCCTACCATGCTTCGCATTAACTTGGTGCTCTCAGTCATGCTCTACGCTTGAGGGCTACGAAACACAGTTAACAAGGAGGATAGCTGGAAAAATTATGAAAAGAAATATATCACACCTGCGACACCCTTCTGAAACATAAGGTGGGATGGTGTACTTGCAGTCCATGATCATAGTAAGCGTCTCACTATCATTAGCCTCCTGGAATGGAGCATGACCACACACCAGCATGTACAGGATCACGCCGAGACTCCACACATCTGGGGGGAGGGGGGGAACAAAAACATTACCATTCTTTATTTTGAATCACTTTGAAAGTCTACAAATAGCAGTGCAGCACTGAAAATGAAACAACTACTAACTACACATTACATACACTGACATATGTTCTAACTAAAATCCTTCATAAATTGTTTCATTAGCTGGGCAAAAAACACAAGAGGAAGACAAGATGAAGCCATGAAGAGACCGACATGTATGTTATCGAAGCACATTGTGCAGTGAAACGTACAGATACATCAAAAGTGAATACCACAATCCCAATTCCCCCTTGAATTTCTTCCTTGAAAGTAGGATGCAACTGTAGCAGATCACTCCTGCCACTGAAGCACACAGTCATGGGTAGAGGTATATATTAGGGACAAGACACTACTGCAATCCCTCACAGATTCAGTTCCAAAGAACAGGAGGAATAATCTGTGTGCAATGCCCTTTTATGGTTCTTTAAGCTGTCTAAGTAACAGGTACAGATAACTGGGTGCAATCGAGGCCACACCCAGGCATCTGTACATTTATGCAAGCATCTCGTAGTTGAAGCGAGTGCAGTAGTATTAGTACTATGCACATACACATCATGACAAATAATAGTGGCCCCAGTATACGGACATTTCAAAATGTGATATCACTTCAATTGTATAACGATGGCCTACTATCTTCCAGTAAGAGTTAGTTAACTCAGGTACACTACTTTAACGTACCACAACATACGAAACAAACGTCAACTTTCCGACACGCTTCTCCATGCACAAGTCGGTGTTTTCCAGCGATTCCTCGCGAATGCGTATGACTATATATACACATATACTCCTTCCTAGGTTGTCAGAACACAAACATTCACTTAATATAGTGCATCATCACCACCCAAAGCTAGCTAGAACGGGACTCACCAACTTTTGGTGCATCGTACGAATCGCCCAATAAAATCTCCGGTGCCGAATAAGCAAGCGATCCACAAGAAGTCTCCAGTTTCTGTCCAGGACAGAATTTGTTGCTAAAGCCGAAATCTGTGAGCTTCACCATCTCAAGCTTCTCGAAGAAGACAACGTTCTCGGGCTTCAAGTCCCGGTGGACGACATGAAGTTTGTGACAGTATGCAATTGCGTGCACGATTTGTCGGAAGTACTTTTTAGCAGCTTGCTCATCAACTCCTCTTTCATGTTTCATAATGTAGTCATACATATCGCCGCCCTCTCCGTACTCAAGGATGAGGTACAGCTTAGTTTGGGTGTCGATTACCTCGTACAGTCGGACTACGTTAGGATGCTGCACTAATTTCATGCATCGTACTTCTTGGAAGAGGTGCGCTCTCGAAACGTCATCCAATTTCGTTTTGTCGATCACTTTGACAGCAACTTGTTCACCGGTAAATACATGCTTTGCCAACTTCACGACTGCAAAATGGCCGCGTCCGAGGGTGTCCCCGAGATCGTACAGCCCAGCGACCTTTGGATCGTGATGACTATTATTTTTCCATCTACTCATTATCACGAACAAGATCTACAGCTTTTTCCGACAAAAAGTGACGCAGACTCACTTCCGAATACTTATACAACGCAGTATTTAGACTGACCAACAGCCAGCATTCACATTTGACATCACTGCGCAGACATTTTGCGCATGCTATTCCTGCGACCGTGCCCTCGCACGCAACAAGGCCTGCCATTAATATAATCATTGAGAAATCAGCGAAAGCCGAGCTCAGGATAATCATAGTACACAAACTGTGTCAGAACGATGCAAATTAGCGAACAAAAAAATGCAAAAAGAAACCATGTTCAGATTTCAGCTTAGGCAGCACTGAACTCCACTTAATTTTTATATATGACGCTGGGACAAATAAAAACAACAACACGCAACCCAAAAAAGTAAAAATTCAATAAGTGGAATAAACTAGATGTACAGACAATAGCAGTTTTCACAGAAATGCTTAGAGGCACATTATTTCTACTTTTGTAAAAAAAAAAAAAAATTATCAAAATAGTTACATTTGACATCAACAGGTGGCGTCCAGCTATTGGAGAGCTGAGTTTGAAACGCTATTGGAGGGTTGGAGATACCGGTTCCAAACCGATTCCAAACCGGTTTACAGTTTCAAAACAGGTTAATCGAACCAATGTGAGCTCCGGAGCTGAGCTTTATTCATTTTTGTTTCGATTCACAGTTATGCCAGAGCAATGTGCACAATTATCTTGTGTGGAGTGTATGGTGGACTTCGACAATCTTCTTTCTGGGTCCACCCGGATATTATACTTTGTTGGTGCTATACTGCAATTAATTCCATCAATAAAGAAAAAAGAAGGAAGGAACTGAAGTGCAACCGAACCGTTATGCCCAACCCGGAACACTAGGCTCACGGCCCTTGAAGGCCTTATTGCTTTTCATCCTCATAAGCCGTCGATCGCTTTTTGAGCGTACTCACGATTAGACCGTAAAACTACCAATTATTATTATTACGATTAGATGTGTGTACCGAGGGACTTTCTTTTTTCTTTTTTTTTCGGCGGCGGCGGCGCGCATCCATTTTTAGTGCCGCCGATGCAAGTGGTCGGCGCGGTGGCGTGCTCATTTCGAAATGATTTCCTTACATTTTGTGCTGGTGGTGCCATTCTTTGCACCACTGACATGCTCTAATTCACGTTTGCGACACTCAACTTTGTGCGTGCGACTAGTGCAACGACACATGATAGTTTAGCACACAGTTGCGCTTGCACGTTTAAAATGTACGAACTATGCAAGAAATA
>JARGYV010058918.1:0-12701 GCA_029532675.1 Ornithodoros moubata | reverse complement strand
GGTATAGCGTCTTACCGCCTAGGAGTGGCTACCGCTGCGGCTCGCAATTGGCTAAACGCAGCAGACAGCACGACCGCTGCCAGACGGCCGGAAGCAGGAGAGAGGGGAGGACAGCGAACCCGGTAAGACACTATACCGTGATGCCTTGCGTCGCCGCCATTTTCGCGACACGAGAAACTGCGAGATTCTCTCTCCTCTGTTTCCTTCCTCCATGCGTACGACCAACACGAGTCAATGCATGGAAGGGTACAGCTAAGGAGTACAGGAGTTACAGAGATGCGAAAATCGTTACCTGACATGCTTGTTCACAGCCCATGTTGGACGCTGAGTCAAAACCCAGTGGACTACAAGGATAGAGCACGTGATCGGTGAACTCAAACAAAAAGAAGCCGATAACGGCGGACGACATGAGCCTTTGTATCTTTCCCTCTCGACGTTTTGGGGATCTAAAAGAAAGAAAGAAAAAAGAGTTAATGAAGAATACAGAACGAAAAAATAATTTACAAAATCAGTAATAACTACAATGTTATATTTACATAACAGCAATAAATAGTGATGAAAGGATAATAATCGAGAAAGACAGAAGGAACAAAAAATCATTATCAGAATCACACACGCACGCACACATACTCACGAAAATACCAATGATAATCCAAAAGAGCAACCTATACCTAGAAAAATCTCCCCTCCTGAGTGACTGACATCCACCGATACGCAGTTCTGAAGATACATGTAAGCAGTTCAGCGGATCGATTCAAAATTCGTTAAGTATCAGCCAGCGTGTTGTTTCACTGGAAAGGACTGTAAGCAATTCAAATAATGGGAACAATGGGAGCTCGGCGCGTGGAGGAAGCTCGTCCACCTCCGGGGTCTTTCACGCATGTGCCGAAGTCCCGACAAATAGTACTACAGTACGGCAACGTGTTCACATGTCACGTCAGTACATGTCCTCGTGCCTGTAGTGCTGTGGACTGATGTGCTGCATGAAATGCCGCTGCCAGTGGGGTGGGAGAGGAACATAGATTATGAGGCGCCTAAATCACTGTTCTACGTGCGAACCACCTCTCGGCGAACTTTCGGGTCACTTTTTTATGTGAACACGATGAGACATTCTTCATTATGTGGTATAAAAAGTACAAATAAACTTGAAGAGAATGATAAGCAAAAATAAACATGAATAAACCGCGAAGAAATAATCATTACTTTTCTTCAGGCGGTAAGCCCTCATTTCTTTATTTCTTTATCTTGATTTTTTCGCAGCCGCAAATTGTGCAGCCCTGTCAGCCGCTGTAAAAGTCTCCAAAATATTCCAACCATGAGGTTATCATTCCATGCGCTCATCTTCAGCCAATATTCATTTGCATACGGGGTCGGTTAATAAATTTCCTATATCATCAAGCGTGGAAATGCCATTCTTGGGATACTTTGACACCGGCTCTCTCTTGCGGGAAGGGCACGCGACGACTTCAATATATGTTTTGTGCGATTCATTTCACCAGGTCGCACACTGATCTCCCCAGAGTAGCCTTTTACACTTTTCTGCCATTCAGTCGGTATTCTGCGATACAATCTCCGTAGGTTATTCCGCTCCATCTCCCGTGTTCCAAAAGCGCGACACAAGCCAGTTCAGCGCCCTTTTAATTACCGAGGAAAAGAATTTCGAGAATGAGGGCTGTTATCGTTGAATTTCTTTTTGACGACTCTTGGCATTTGGTATAAAAAAGAAAGAAGGAAAGCTCGGTTTCGAGCAGTTTCGCAACGTTCCCACTATCAACTGCACAAAGGCCGTCTTCTGCCTTGTTCGAAGCGGAACAGCGTCTACCATCCGTTTCAACCAAATCACCTGCTGGAAGGAGTATACAAGAGAAAAATAACGATATTATTTGCCGGCCGGTACTTCCGACGAGCTCACTGTTTTTAGCATCGGCAAAAAAAAAAAAAAAGTATTTGTAATTTTGTTAAGTACGTCTTCTTCTATTTTCATGTGACCTTTACCATTTGACACAGGCGTTCCACTTATCCGTGGCGCGATAACCATGTCGCTGATATGATATGCAGCTATCATCTCAGGACCCTAGTACAGGACCTTAGTAGCACAATGTACTGAAAGTCGGGTGCATTAGGGGTGGACGGGTTCATCAAGATTACGAAGAACAACAAGATTGCTTTTGCAGCTTGCGATATGTAAGACAGGTAACGATAAACAGATAAGCCACCTGACGACCACCCTTATTGCACCCGACTTTCAGTACATTGTGCTACTAGGGGAGTTGAGTTTGAACTTTAGTGGCAAGCACGCTTCTCACTTTCACAGTACTCGGGAACATTGTACAATGTGATAGCTAATCAAGTATCACGCACTACATCTCGGATATATAGTACTGTTGAAAACTATAGGAACTGGTTTGCATTTTGGTGAAATATAAAATATAGACCGTATTCGTATGGTATTAAATGACACAAAGAAAAAGAAGGTAAAATAAGACGCCTACTCCGAATGCACCCAATACTCAGAATGCACATTCTGTATGGATTTCTGGTCCAGGAATACAGCATTTTTCACTCACGTCTAATGGTTAGCAAATCAACCGTTCGAGCATGACAGAACGGAGCAGCAGCGTACCGATGGAAGACTTCGACATCAATATCTATGACCTCCACACCAAGGCACTGTGGCTTGTAACTAGAGCGATGGTCTATCGCGTTCCAGTTACATCCCCTTTCGCCCCTACCCGTTTTACAGTCAATCCGAGCTTCCGATTTCAACGTCCAAGGCTGGAGTCACACCGTTTTTGTTGTTCGTTATAGCATTTGGAGAAAGTGAAATAAATTGAGTATAATATGAAGAGAGTGAAATATTCGTCTTTTTGTTCCTTTTAACGTTCTAATTTGCATGCTAATTTGACTTTGTCATTTCGTTCTATCTACATGCGAAAACGAATGACAAAAACACTGGCAGAAAGCAGCCTAACGTGCTCTTCATACTTTTGTTTCTGGTTGCCGATACAGCCGCCCACTGCGTAGAGAACTTGACGCATGTCAGGCCGTGGTCCATGTTCGCAGACCAGTCTAGCTTATAGACTAGTTTATAAATCGGCCGTCTTCAGACAGCAAAGTTCCTTTTTCGTGCTATCGCTTTTGTAGCTTACAGAAAACGCACTCGTAGAAGTCTATGGCTTCATAGACATGTTAGAGACATCAAGATATATCAAGAGGTTCGGGCGATAGCGGAGAGAGTCCGGCACCAACTGCGTACTATATCCTGGTTATTAATCAGTGGCTACGTGATCAGTGGATCTCCCGCAGTACAGAGCGAATTTCCACGATGTGTTGTGCGAAACGTTTTATTGATATATTCTGGTTATACAAGTCGCTATGACGCTCAGTACGGATGTGCAAGCTTATCACTCTTGTGCATGAGCGTACCGAACTATGGCGTACCCGTGCCTAATTCTACCATAACAGATATTGCTAAGACGCACAGACACAACAGAAAAAAACATAATTAGTTCGGTGCTCTCTAAAGTCTAAGGTTATGTGTAGTGTGTACTAATAAAAAGGCCCAATGTTTCCTTTCTTTCGTATTCGGGCCTCCCTTAAGTATTTCATTCCTGTGACCAAGCTGCCGCGTTATGAGGCAGGACAGGTAGATTGGAAGCTGTTGGACTCGAATCCTGCCGCTGGCTGTCTTGTCTGCAGGTCTTACTGGGTTTTCCCCACACTTTTTATACGCATGTCGGCACTTTTCCTTTAAGTCGGCCCAGGATGAAAACTAACCCCATTGTCTCCCCCTCCTTCCTGCTGTCCATTTTCCACATCTGTACACTGCTCATGGTCGCAGCTGCCTTGTGGCGCTACACACAATTATAATGACATTTCCAAAGATTAAGATCCAGGTCAAAAGGATATCATTCAATGAGATGAACGCATATGCGGGTCAGAAACTCTGGGAGATGTCGGTCCCTGGAATGACTAGCACAGAACCAGCAGAATCCGCCCTAAGCTGACAGACATCACAATGTTTCTCTATTGTACTGTGGAGCCCCGTTGTGTTACTGAAAACTACAGCATGCTTGCTGATATTAGAGCAGAACAGGAATTCAGGTACAGCAGTCATTGCAGTGTACCAACAAACATCCGTAGTTCGCAGCAATCCTCACATCCTGCGCTACCGGACTACCGGTAAATCCAGGAGGCGCTCGTACGTGACCTAACACTGTACATGAATGAATCATCAAAAGACAAAATAAAAAGCATTATTAAAATAATAATAAGAAGAATAAGAACGGATCCGACAGTTCCCAACAGGTTCAGACCTGTTTTCTTGCTTATTTATCGAACACACAGAACAACAGTCCCATATCCTGTATGAAACTGGCGCCTCGAGGTTCGGAAATAAGAACACTGTGGAGCCGGGATACGTGGTGCCACCCCTCGGCTCCTGGCGCAGTTTGCGTGGGAGCTGGTATCTCTGACGAACAAGTGAAGTGTGCAGCTGTACTCGCTATCAGCCACTTTTGGTATTCGAGAGCAGCTATGCAGTGAGCTTTTTTCTTTTAGGTATTCCAGAGAGCCTTTTGTTGACTTCCAGTGCAGGGGGTTATTTCCCGACTCCATGATGTGTTGCAGATTTTAAGCTTTTTGACGTGGGGCACTCAACTAATTTGATTGGCCAGACGGGACTGGACAGGTTTGGTAATTTGACGGTGGACGTGCATTTTGAAAAACAGTACTTCCCGCATGACAAAACGTGAAAACGAATCAACGCTTAAAGTCATATTGAACATAAACGCAGAACTTTTCGAAGTATCACTTTGGCAAACTATGGCGGGAGTAACTAATCTATTTATATTGTCGAAACTAAAATTTTAAGACAAGCGATTTTTTAAGACCTTATTTTCTGAGGGACAAGCTATAACCATCACCGCGTAACACGATGACAACCGATCACCATTAAGACGTCCTCTTTGGGATGGAATAGCAAACAAGCAAACTGGCAAATTTACTTTTACAAATACAAGCCCGAAGGATTTCACCAGGAAGTGCTTAGTACGTTTCTAGACATGTGGGCTCGAACTTATCGCACCGATCCAATTTAAATATCGGTTTTATGCAGACTCGCGTTATTCTAACTACGAAGCATGAAAGAGGGTTGATAATATGAAGCAACCGGAATCTCCTTGTCTGCGAGCTGGAAACACAGCAGACTGACGGCAGTGGGAGGGGCAGAAAATTTAGTGCTCATAAGCGGGACCAGATGCTTCAGTGCTCGTCAATTTACTCGGCCTCTTTTGTCTTCTGCTTTCTTCAACGCTGTCCTTCGGCGGTTACCGCATCGCAATGCAGTGCCCACTCTCCTGCTTCGTCAGAAGAAATTCCCCCCACACCCATAAAGGCGACGGCAACGACGACGACGATTTGACGATTCTATCGTCACCAGTAACGAAACGCCACCGCACACGTTCAGCGTGGAAGGGAAGCGAAAAAAAAAGCAAGATACAGCGGCGAGCGTAAATCAGTGTCCTTGCCTTCTTCCTCGCGGATCGATCCCGCTGGAGTGGCACCAATCCATCGGTTCTCCTTTTCCTCTTCCGCATCACTTGCACCGAGGGAGAGAGGGGAGAGGGGGTAAATGAGGCTCTCTGGAAAGAAGCCTGTCTGTCATTCGTCACCGCTACGCGTCTCGGAGTGACGGGCTTGAGCGGGCTAGGATCATTTCGCACTGCGTGGGGAGGGGGAAGTAGCTGCGGCCGCGTGTGCGGTGGAATGCTGCTAAACTTGGGCAGAAAATAAAGCACAAATAGATACAGAAAAGGGTTGAGGGGAACTGCGCATGCGCAAGAAGCAGGCGTTATGCAGTGTTTATTTTCTTTTTTCTACGCGTGTGTTGCTGTGAGGCCGGAATGGAAATCGAGATTTTCTTCTTTTTTTTCTATTATTATTATTCCAGAAAACGCATAAAGGAATAACGATTTTCTCGCTCGGTAGGTTTGTTTGGATGAAGGGGAAGGAAATTGGAAATGGTCGTGTAGGGAGATGATGATGATGATGATGACGTCGTTAGGAGGAAACGTATTATGAAGCGGAGAGTTAGTTTGTGCGGAAATTGGTTGATTGAGGGCTGGCGAGTGTGAGGGCCAGCTCGTAGAGGGCCGTTTCAGCAGACTTGGTCGGAAGGGATTTCTTTTCTTTTTTTACGTCAACGGCTATAACGATAAGAAGCTGTTAATGACCGCGATCTAAGTAGCACGACGAAAGGCCCACTGTCTTCCACGAATTTTAGAGAACAGCAATGTGCTGTACCACGAAACCTCGCGACCGGGACAAAATAGCAGGCGTAGGGCCTGATCAGGTACGTGAAACCAACATTAGTCTGAGTCGGGACTAACTCTCGTGGTGTTACGCGGTTATGAAAGTTCTGCGTTTCTAGTGCTGAAGGCAAAAGCACAGGAGCAGTAAGCGATTAAATGTTAGACAAAAGAAATTAAAGACAAAAACATAAATAAATAGACAATCAGAGAGACATTGTTGTGCGTGAAAGTGCGGGAGCGGAAATTTGTTTGTTTTTTGTTTCTTTTCTTTTTGAGCAGTTTCTGGCCTTGTTTTTCGCTCCCATTTTACGCTGAGTCTTCGCCTTTGTGCTTTTAAATATTTATGGCCTTTTGTTTACCTTTATGCCGCGTACATGCTCATACCATTTCATCTCTTTTCTTTAGGGGACATAAAAAGGATGAAGCTTTCCGCAAAGAAAGGTACATACACGTAGTGCAGGGGTGGGATCATGCAACGCTTTCTCCATTTTTAATTTCTATACAGTACGCTATGAGTCATCACCATTTGGCGGCGCCTCTGAACGCGCTTTTAGCCTAATGGCAAGCACTTGATTACAGGTGCCGGCCGCTTGCATCGCATTGCTGCTTCATTAGGATTGATTACTGACAAAACACGAAATCCGGGGTCGACCCGATGCCATCGGCGCACACGGCCAATATACCACATACTGGCTATCGTATTCCTTCAGTTTGCTAATTGGAATACATAATTAATGGTTATTTACACGCAGTTCCAGCCCTCCCGCGCGATCGCGAAGCTGAAGTGTGCGTGTAGCCTCATTAACTCTGTTTTTGTTTGTTCCTAGGCTACTACTGCAACGGAAGGCGTTTAACGAAATGCATGCCCCACGCATGCTTTTTCTCCTTTTTTAATGACCCAGCTAAGATGAAGGAAGAAATATGCAGCGTCGCATCACACGCTGTTATGATACAGCACTGTGAGGTGAAACGGTCCGAGAGTCTTTTTTTGCCGAAGTAGTTTCTGGTACCCGGGCTTCAGAGTGACGTAACATAGAATCGCGAAGATTAGTGCAGGTTTTATGGGACATTTACGCGCAAATAACGTCCTCGGACATGCTACCGTGAAGGTTTCGTGTAACATTCACATGGTACCTTATGTCTGTTAAGCTCACATTGACTTGGCGTATATCAGTCCAAGCAGCACAATGTACTAAAGTCGGGTGCATTAGGGGTGGACGGGTTGATAAAGCTTTTGTAGCTTGCAGCACGTAAGAAAGCCAGCGACAAAAACATAAGACACCTGACGACCACCCCTACTGCACCAGACTTTCAGCACATTGTGCCGCTTGGGAAGGACTGCCTATCGTATCAGACAAGCACATAGCACTAGAATCCTTTATCTTCCTCGAGAATGATTAACTCGAAGGTTCTCTAAACCGGGTGAAACATATTTTTTTCATCCAGTTATATATTGCCGCGAAGCTTATCAGATAACCGTCACAGCCTGACCTTCGACGACAAGCGGAGAAGCCCCATTCTACGATAGCAACATCACGATCACTCTAGCTCCTTCGGTAAACCACCGGCACTGACGCGTTGCTACTGTCAGCGCGTGACTCGCGCCTCTCGACGCTACCAGAAGCTTCCGCCGTTTCTTTATAAGCCGACGCGTAGCCCAAGTCGGGCAGTTGGAGTTGGAGTGGCGGAGTGTGACTGCGACATGCAGTACAGCCAAGTAGGCTAATAAAGTGGTTGCAGGTTACGCAGCTTGAATGTCGTCTGTGATCCATCCGTGACAATATATTTGACATATACCAGCCAAAGAACAACTCGCATAAGAACGTCACATCTCACATCGTACGCAACACTAAGTGAAGTGCACTACGCTCATTCCCTCGCGATCCCTTTGAAAGAGAGATCTTGTGAAGAAAAAACGTTGTTATTGTAATCTCTCGTCTCTTAAGAGAGGGAGAGACTAACGCTTTGTAGTAGGAGGCAGGACGATTCAGTTGCTCCTCTAGAGACTCAGGACAACACCGGCAGTTTTCCAGCCGCTTTTCAAGTCAGGCATCTCCTAGCGAATTTATAACGCTGAGGATGCGACATAACTTAAGCAGCATCAGCAGCACTTCCATCAGTGTCTCAGCGACACGTGAATGGAAAGCTAATGGAAAGCTAATGGACAGCTAATGTGAATGGAAAACGAGAGGAAACCTTTCAAAGAGTAGAGTACCTAGTTCCAAAATGCTAGCTCCTTATAATCAACTGGTAGAGGACCTGTTGCAATGCGAGCATTAAATGTTGTAGGCAGCGATGACAATGAAAGGGTTTATGGATACCACCGGTGTAACCATTGTTGATGCCGTCTTTTTACAGTTGAGGATGCAAGCAGACAACAATCATTACAAATGTCCGAAAATGAGAGTGCTACGAAAAGGAAGAAGAAAGACGCAACACGTGCGTCAGCATCCTAAATCAAGGTCACAGTGTGCAACACTGCGCGTTGTGACTTCTAATTGCAGAAGCGTTGTTCATTTGGTGTTATCAATGGTAAACAAGTTTGAGCTAGCTGGTACATGTGATCACATGTCAGAAAACCCTGCGATCCGTAGCTAAATGTGCCTATTTACTTCAAGATTCTAATAAAAATGCAAGACGAATGCCAGTTTATTCGGAGAGCCTGAAATTTAAAAGTGTACTCTAGGACTTGAAAATAGCTGCTATAACTGAGCACGCTGCACTGTCCGTTATGTTTCCTGCACTGCTAACGCTAATGTCATTCTTCCTCCCCCACCCCTTTTTTTTTCAAGCAATCTCGCATATCTTGTTAGTCCGTGCCAAGTCCATGCTCAAGTAGCACAATGTACTAAAAATAAGGTGCAAGAGGGATGATCGATTAGGCTGCTAGGGTCGTCAGGTGTCTTATCTCTTTGTGGCTTCTCAGGTGTGTTGCAAACTACAAGCGCAACCTTGATCTATCTGAAATACCTAAGGAGAGCTAATCGCAGAGGGCTCAGCGTCCCGCACATTTAGTGAAATGCAGGACGTCCACACGCTTGTCTTTTTTCCAGTGTGGGACCTAAGACCTTAGTTCACGCTCTAGCACACGATTTAGCCTCCTAAACGCCAGTCTTAGTAGCGCATACATTTCTCGTAACACGAATGACGCATTAGCCTTCCTACCAACACGTACGCTCTCGACCACACAAAACCTCATCTCTTCCCACTAACAAGCGTTCCGGCGCATTTGTCCCTCCATCAAGAAGCTTGTTTACGAACCCACTTATATTCTCCAAAGCCCCAGTCATATATATAACAGCTGTCCGCACACACAGGGTTGACAAGACAAACTCCTTGTAACAAATGTCGCCTGACAGAGGTCCTCCACACTTGAAGAAGAGGGCCTGCGTTGTCGGAAAAATGTCCGCGCGTGGTCGCCTAAAACAAACGCGCTGACAAACGTACACGGGACAGATTGCCGCGACGCCTATAGGAGCCGAGTCGTCTTTCTTGTCGTCTCTCTATCTGGCCCAGTCAGGGACTCCTTTTGTCTTGGTAGCCGATAAAGATGTGTCTATAGGCGCGCCCGTGTGTACCATCATATTTCAGCGGCTATTGAAAGCCGATGGCGAAAGCCACACTTGACTGTTTTCCCGACAAGTCCGCAGCACACGGTGAGAAATTGCGTTTGGTTTCGGATCTACGCTCGTTGTTCTCATTTCTGGTTCAGTTTCAGATTTGTGGGCTCCTGTCTGGTTCCGTGGTCTGGTGATATAAAAGTTTGTTGAACAGGGCCTCGTTCCACGAGAGTGTCGGTGGTGATGAAGAGGTTCCTGTTGCTGCGGCGCGCAACGACAGTCATCTGGTGGATTTTCTGTCGTGTTCTTTCTTGACGTTCTTGTCAGGGCCTTTATTAGGCTCGGGCATGTGTTCATCAGGGTTGGAAGATATGCCAGCGTGTTGCAGAGCTCTCAGTTGGAAAATTGTCGACTTCAAAGTCTCTTGTTAGCCCTATGTATCGTGTACGTAGCTCACTATAATTTGAGACAAATAACTTTTTTTTTCGTTTTTTTTTCGTTTTTGCTCGTCTAGATTATCGGCATTGGCCTTTACGACTTCCAGCGGTTCACCATTCATTACAGACTGTACTCGCTTTGACCAGTTTTGAGGAGAAGACTCGTCAAAGGCGTATGGCGCAGAAATAGGATTTAGTACAGACACACACACACACACACATATAAGATCTGCGTGAGTGGCGTTTCAAGGAACGGACTGAGGTGTACAAAGATGTATTGCTTAACTATTACTGTATGTTAAATTTACGTCCCCGACTGCGTAAAGAAACAGATTTATTGGTTCAAGATTTCTCCCTTCACAGGCTACAAGCTGGTGTACGGTATGCTCCCTGCCTTCATATGTATTTCATGAGTACTCAATCCCTGTTTCAGGTCAATAGACATGAGAATAGTTAGCACCTCTTAAAGGAACTGTAACGTGAATGCTGAACCCTGTAACTTGTATATTACTCTGAAAGCTTACAACTTGGATGTCTCAAATGCCGAATATATTCCTCCAATGCCTCATACTTTTTATGAATTGAATTTCAATGATTGCCTCGTAAAACTAGGAAAGCGCAACCGTTCATTAAGTAACACTGGGGTGACGCCCGTTGTATCTGGTGAGAAAAGTGTTATCTGTAAGCCCAAACTGCAGAGTGCAACGTGATTCAAGCAATGTGAGTGCCAACAACCCAATGTAATGTATGTATGAAAGTCGGGTGCAATAGGGGTGGTCGTCAGGTGTCTTATCTTCTTGTCACTGTCTTTCTGACGTGCCGCGAACTTGAACGAAAGCAACATTGATCCATTCGTCCACCCCTATTGCACCCGAGTTTCAGTGCATTGTGCAGTTTGGGAAGTGCCGAGTCTGCTTTTTTGTGCTGATATCGCGTGGCGTAAATGTCATGGAAGTCGGGGATGATGATAAGCATAAAATCACTGCAACAGAGTGTAACGATGTCATACATTGGCGACGGTGTACGTTACCTGATAGAAGGCGAAGCTATATTGGAGGCACACCATACCATCCGCTGCGCTGAGAGTGAACTTCTCAGTCAACTTCTTAGACCAACCCGGTAAGTTCTCCCGAAAGGGACACAAGGAATGTGCTTCCATTGTTCGCATGGTATGGCAGGTACGCACAGCAAGCTGCCTTCGGGTGGAGTTGTTATCTGGTCTCTAGAGCAATGGTACTACACGTGTAAAGGGGCCTACCTCCAGAGTAGGTAGCTCCCTTACCTGATGACAATGCACACCACTTGTTTCGGGTTTTAATCACTGCAAACAAAGACTGTTCGACGGAGCAGACGATGATAAAGGTTTGAGAGGTAAACAGAGGGTGCGGATGACACCCGAGGGTTTGTTTCTCGAAAGTATGTCAAGCGCGGTGCTCAACAATAACTATCACTTTTTAAGCAAATGTTTAACAGTAATACGCAAAGTGTCCTCAATGTTTCGTCTGATATCACGTTGTCACGTGATATCTGTTCGGCAATCGTAGACGCGCAACCAGGATTTTAAATTTTTAGACGTCTTGGGACGCTGCGATCTGCAGAAAGCTTACTTTTAAAATTAATTTCTGTAAAAAATATTGGAGATTGAGAGCTCACACATTGTGTGGGCACTCCCAAGAGCACGTACAAGAACCCTGCACGGATTGCGTTTCTGGGCACGAGCCCTACCTGGGTCCGGCGTTCCCAAACTGTACCCGACCGAGCCCGGCCCAGTGACCGTACGCCTGGCCCGGACCCGACCCGGGCCCGAAAACAGTTGTTGGGTACCCAAACAGGCCCGGTCCAAGCCCGAAAAAAATATATATATAGCCTGCACGGCCCATCCCGGTTGTGATGAGGCTGTGCCCGCCTGAAGTCTATGCTTCAAGATTAGCCTTCCATACTATAGCAATGCCTGCAGAATGAGGTAAGCGCGCACTGTGAACCGTAAATCTCTGGTAATTGCATTGGCATGTAGGAGGGCAATGTGGCGCGAAGTTCAAAATTGGTTTTCAGTGTTCATTATCGCTTTTATTGTCTTGATTTTAATTCTAACACAGAGGTGCATGCGCCTTCTGCACTCACCGGGATTCCGTGAGAAAAGTAAATTAGAAAAAGACGACAAGTCCCACCGGAATTGCTGCAATAAATAAGATGACATTAATTTCACATACAAACCGAAAAGCATCGCAGCAACACATCTCATTTAGTGTGTATTGTCATCAGGTAAGGGAGCTACCTACTCTGGAGGTAGGCCCCTTTACACGTGTAGTACCATTACTCTAGAGACCAGATAACAACTCCACCCGAAGGCAGCTTGCTGTGCGTACCTGCCATACCATGCGAACAATCCAGAA
>JARGYV010058912.1:0-28156 GCA_029532675.1 Ornithodoros moubata | reverse complement strand
CCCTAAAACGGGTAACAAAAGCTACAAGAAACGATGATGATGATATGGAGAGTTTCACAACCCCTGGTGCGGTACTCGATTCCGTTACCACGGTGTGCGAATGGAGCCATCACGTCCATACTTAGTTTCACCCTCAAGTGGACAGCTTTCTAGACACCCAAGTAATCTCTGTCAAATGAATCCTATTGGTGAAGTATTATTATTACTAACAAACAAAGAAAGGACACTTTAGAAGCTGTGACAGAACGACTACTGCGAACGTCCAACTGCTCGAGCAGAGAGTCGCTCCATCCTGACTTCACCCATTCGCACGCCTGTTGCGCCCAGCACTCGTCACCTCTGCTTATGGCTCCGACGCCGCCGCAGACGGCTTGGTCAGCGGATGTGTGCGAACGCAGCCACCTCTGTTCTTTCGAAACATGACATAAATAACGATTTCGCGCCGGCGAACGAAGTAGGACGAATTAGGTGTGACCTCATAACATATCACGGAGGAAGCAGCGAGGACCCGTAGAATGATCGGTATTCCAGTCAGGAGGTCTCGTCCCGTTGTGGAACCTACGGTGTGTATGCGTTCTGCGGAAGGTCAAGGTGAAGTTGAAAGGTCTTTTCCGTCAAGGGCAACATGACAACAGCGGGAAGTCATTATTTTGTGTTTCAATATGAATGGCTTCGCCAGTTTGGATGCTGTAATTGAGACGCGAGGACAGGTGGCGTGAAAAATGTAATACACGGGGTGTGAGGCTGTTCCTAATTGTGCTGCATGAAAGTCGTGTGAGCTGTACGTGTATGCTTACGGACACTTGGTGATAATCGGTTTTAAAATGCATATGCTCCAGCAAGTCAACTTTTCACTTTTAACGGACGCACACGAACACTTTTTTTTTTTGTGTGTGTGTGCTCAACATAAAAGTTAAAGTTGCATTCACAGTGCCAGTAACATATTATGTATATATATTGGTATATTGCAGAACACGCACGTAGTGTACATCTTATGTCATATTTTATATGCGTAATTCTGCAGATCTTTTGACTTAAACGTAGCGGGATTCCTGTAAAAAAAACAAAAACAAAAAGAAAAAAACGTATCGTACTGAAACAATGCAACAGTTGCGTCCAGTGAGAAAGCGAGGAATTTACTAATTTCCAGTGACATCGGCTCATCGATTTCTACAGTTTCGCCCTATCCAGTTCCAAACTACGGAACCGAACCGAAGACTTCGTATAACTTTATAGCACGGTGCGACGATTTACGACTGCTATGTGAAAAAGAAAAGGCCTGCAGGCGTTTTGTACGTAATAAACGCAGGACATAGTTGATCCTTCTATAGTAACCGGAATGTATGAGAGAACTGGAGCCGGCTATGAAATTCGCAGAGGCAGATCGAGGAAAAAGCAACGTTCTACAATTCAATGTCGAGCTGCACACGGGCTGCGAGTTTTTGCTTCGCTGTTACGTGTGAAGACTGTAAGAGTACTGAGTGCTTTCCGGAGTCACAAACGTTCGATGCGGTAACTCAAGGAATGACGTTTGACCTACGCGGAAGACGTTACACGCTGCTCGTAGGATGTGCGCAGTGGTCTGAGTGTAACTCTCACGTAATGAAAACTTGAGTTAGAACTTGCGACATTCCTGTGCACGACATATTGCTCAACGTTATCGAGATATAGTGGGGTAAAGACGGAGATAATTCGCCCTTCGGATGTCTTCGGACCTCCACGGAAAGTCGTGTCGTATCGTGCAACGGTAGTTCTTATGAGACGAACAATCTGTTGAGATTTAGTTCTGAAGGTCATGTGCCTCACGTTATAAAAAGCTAGAATTAATGCAGTTGTTTTTAGTAAATACTTTAGATGTGTTGATGACCAAATATTTCAAATTACTTCAAGATGCCGACCATCACGGGTTACAAATCTTGTCTTAAAATCACTCTGTCGGCTGTGGTGAAAAAAAAAAAAAAAAAAAGATTAGGGAGTGAAGCGAAGAGGGCATCTCGTATGTTCTCTGGAAACTCTTTTTATATTAGCTGTGCGTGAAGCATATCTAATTACCAGACTTTTTATGCTTCGGGTAAGTGAAGTTCCTTACACCGGACTGAAGTAATTAAATTAGGCTTCAAACCGGGTAACATTTTCTTGTTTTATTTCACAACGGATATTAGGTATGTATGCCCAGAAGTTCTTGTTAACTTTTCCACTTACTATACAGCAAGTGTACAGTGATAGGTCAGGGTCCGGTCTCCAGTCTATGAAACTATGATAATCCAAGTTACTTTTCGAGCTTTGTATTTTAGCTATTTGCATGGCAAGAGTATGGGATCTAGAGCACCCACCGCCGGCAGCCAAAGGTTTCTAACAGCCAAGCGATCAAGGAGACGAAATCTTTGCAAAAATGGTCCAAGGCAGCCTAAAAAAGAGGCCCACCGAAATGAACGGGTAATGTGGAGAAAAAATGTAAGCATCAAACTCAGCTAAATGAGTGTGTATAATAATGACAATTGTAGCACCAAATAACATTGAGCAGCACTGAATATCATACTTGCAAGCCCAGCGTACCCACATGCTTTTATTGTGTGAAAAGGCAAGTCATGGCACAGACCGACTGACTGACGACTTTTCGTGGACAACAAAATTAATTATTTCCTCAATTTAATATTTTTTTGTCCAAATTTATTTCGATATCAGTCCTAACGGACAAAAGCGAACAACTTCAGCCAATGATCCAATTCCCGCGGCTGCAAACAGTGCGTTGTAATAGCGCATCTCCAGGACAAAGCGTGACAGATAAAGCGTTGCAAGCCATGAACAGAGAGAGGCCTGCGACAAAGGCCCGAGTCTTGTCACTCTACACGAAACACGCAACGACCTGCGCTGAGCACGACATAATCCACGCACTTATTGGCCCGTGAAAGATCCATTTATAGGGCGTCACGTTGCGCTTGATTCCAGTCTGAAGGTTTCCCAATCTCCGCGAGACTCCATTCTTTCCGAACACTGCAAGTGGACCCGTTCAGTCAAACCCGTGTATACAAAACATGTGCAGGAATAATAGCGTCCATCGCGTGTCTATCGTCTGTATGCGATGAATCTCTTTCCGTATTCGGCGTCAGGTGCTAGAAGACTTCCAGCACGAGACATTCGTCAAGCTCTCTTCGTGATGGAATGATGGATGCGTTACGCAGATCGTTCGGTCACGTGTGGCCTCTAACGCGTTCTTGCGATGGAATGTGTACATTGTATTGGTGTCAGACTTATTTTCTATCGCATTTCGCGTTTGATACTTTGGCGTTATCAAAAGGTTATCGTCGATGATGTGAATGACCAAACAGAAGGAAAAACTCCTGTGCTCCATTTTTTTTAAGAGCGAGGAGAAATGCATAGTATAGAGGAAGTAAGATGTCAGACGCTCTTGTATACATGCTACTGCTCTGACGCTATGGTTGTTTAGTGGAGACTGGAAGCACACCTGCCAAGTTTTATAATTTTCAATACAAATATTGTCTTGATATATTATAACATCTTCCTGGGCTGCTGCGTCATGTAGCCAGCACTCTGTTTTAGCTTCGGCTGCACACGACACATTAGGAATTCCGCATTAGAAGAAGGAACAGCTCTTCAAACCGTTGGAAGAATGACGCAAGCACATGGCTAGATACCGACATTAGGAAGATACAGAGGCCCGGCAACAGTCAAAAGCAGCGGATTATGACCGTTATATCAATCCATGATAGCGGTCACCTTCTACTCTGTGGAATAAATTGCATTCTGTCAGCGGAACGCATGTCCATTGACATGAGGGGATGTGGATGAATTCTAATGATGATAAACGGGATCAGTCTGGGTGATGATAACGAAAACGTTAGATGCTGTACTGAGAGCGCTATCAAAGGACGCAGGAAGTGTCTTAAGGTCGAAAGGCAAGTGCTGCACAACCTGAGAGTGTCGCCAACGGCTTTGCGAGAACGCCTGAAGAGGCAGTAATCATATGCTTCATTTGACTTTATTTCACTTGACTTGACTTCTTGAGTGACCCCTTGAGAGATTTGACTCCTTAGATGCTTGGAATATAACGGTAATAAGTAGCTTTTCTGGGATAAGTGCAGACACAAAGGTGTTCCATCTTCGTTGTTGCGGCTCGGATGCGTTCGAAATTACTGAAGCGCAACTAGAGAGTGCCGTTGGTTTACCACGTATTCCAGGCTAATATCGGGACCTCTGCGAATGGCATGAACCCGCTACAGTTTCCTGAGCAGTTATAGAAAATGGATGCAGTGCAGTGGAATGCGGCGTCGCTGTGGTTATCAGGTCAGTGGTGACTCCTATGCATAGTGCCTAAAGCGAAGATGTAAATGAGGTCGGAAAACCTTTTGACAAGGTATTGGGCACAAAATGGGTGCTTCACTCGACCAAATTCTGTCGCCTGATGTAATGCGACTACGACACTGTATAGTCAATAGGTGCCTCTTCTCCAACAGGCCTGTTTTGAGGCAAAAGTATACACTGTTTCAAACCCATTTGACTCGCTACGTTTTTGCGTGTTCTCGTACTCATCGGCGGGCCCCTACTATACTGCATGCTTTCGTGTCTATGCTGCAAGCGCAAATACAGTGGCATAACTAAACAAATACGTTACTGTCTCGTGCTTCAGGGAAGATTGCTACGTTTCTCGATGCGGGTTTGAGTCCGATAATACGTATGTTGTACGGATACCTGTTCATTTACCCAGAAATGTGACATCACGCTTGTAGCGTTCGGCTTGCACGAGGATGTACGGATCTGTAACTGTAAACGGAGTGAATGATGCACATGGCATTTGAAAGACTATGTCGTCTTCCCAAAAGCTTAGTAATACGGATACTGAAATGCTCAAACGTCGCGTCGTTCTGAAAGGGCCTACGACGGAGGTGAAAACTTACTGCAAGCTGACTGTGCTGTAAGGGGTTTTCCTTGGGTTTCCCCCTTATGGTCAAAAGTGCAACCTCGGCACAACTCCCTTCATACGGCACACTCGTCCTCAGGGAGTTGCAGAATCATCAGGACATGATTCATCCTTTCTTTGTCATCATTTAACAACCAACCAGCAACGCTTACAAGACGAAAGGAAAACTGGTGGTTCTGGTCGCAGATGGCGCTGAAACCTGTTGCGCATCAAGCCTGGTTATTATTGAAAACCTGACATTAATACTGCCCAGTACTGTTTGGAGCTAAACCGAGAATATGCTGGGAATGCTCTCTCATATCAATGAGAGAAATGTGCTGGATAATGGAGCGACCGGTCTGAGCTGATGACTTACTGCGTACTTTCAGTTAAAATAGAAAATGAAATGAAAGCAAACGGAGCTCAAAGAGCAGGGGATGAACAGGGCGGCGACTTTTCTCGGCCAGGCTGCTTATCTGGCTTTGACACGGCAACTTCCTCCAGTTGATTTTCAGATTGATCCCGTAGCCTCTAAACACAGACAGGTATTTCCTCGAGCTTCACTGCGCACTTTGGCGGCGGCTCCCTTCTTGACATCTTGTATTGTTGACCTGTTAGATGAGCCACTCAGTTGATCTGCTTGTGATTTTTCCGCTCTTTATGGCGGGAAACACTTGACATATTGGCTGGTTTTACCAAGCAGATTAGCTTCCACCAGAGAGAAGACACTCATAATCTCGGGCGTTACGGAAAAGCTCTTAAGAAGTTAATTACCAAACCAAACTGATTCTATATTCCCAACTATTCTCTAACTAGGCATCATATGGTGATTTGAAGGAAACAGTTTGCAAAGCCTCGTTGGACATGATGCACTGCTACCAATTGGGTAGAACATTGCACTTTCCCTCAACAAAAACAGTTAGTCGCCAAAGCCAGCCCCTCCTTTCTTACGCAACTAGCCTACACCAACTATGCCAACTATGCAATCTGGCGGACTACAAACTCTCACAGCTGACTTGTACAACTTCTTCTTGTATTGATTTTTAGGGGGGGAGAAGAAAGAAAGACGAGACCTACAACAAGCCTGGCTTCCACGCCTGTCGGTCTGTTCAGCTAGCCCACCGCAACCTACAACCACGGCACAGTACTGGCTGCACCGGACACCCATACCGCAGGTTGACGTCATCAGGAACCACGGCGCACATCGTTCCTGGGTGCCACTGCACCTGGTCGACACCCTCGGGTCCCCACCCTATACACCGCGTACGGTGGTGGCGGCTAGCATGGCTTCCCCAGCCGAAAAAAGAGCGAGGCACTAAATAAAACAGGGTCACGACGTCCCTCTCCTCCTCCTCACGGCCATCAGAGAATGGCGGACGTATAAAAAGTAGTTCAGCAGTGGCGGGCCGAATAGTCGCTTCTTGATCCTCGGACGTTTCGGATGCCCCTTTGTGTACAACAGTAGTGACGGAAAGTCGGACTCTGGACTCTCTGAAAAGTGAAGTGTCGCGGACAGTTGAGCCGTGGACAGTTAGTGCTGTGCTGAAAGCAGGTCGTGGGAGCTGAAGATGTTTCTCAAGGTATGTAAATATGTATTTGCATATCGACGCAAACAGCAGTGTGGTGCAGAGTTGAGACAATTTCGTAAAAACCTATAATTTCCCAGCACAACCTAACAAAAAAGGAAAGAAAAAGAAACTAAAGTTCGACAATAGTATTAAACTAAAGCTCGAAGTATAGACCACATCTTTCGCACATCAGAAAAATAAAAGGGGGAAAACAAACGTCCTATGTCTATTATGCAGTAGCTTTAGCAGACTCAATGAACTATTCATTACCTCATCAAGGATTCATTAATTTGTTATTATCCTTGCGATTACGGTCACTATCGATGTCCTTATCTTAATATATGGAGAAAAAAATGTACAACATTGCCGTTCTCCTCTGTGGTTCCTGTTATCAGGAGCATTGTGGAGCAGATCCTGTTATAAGTTGTATTCCTTGCATGGTATTCCGTTGTAACAGTGTCCGGAGTAGCCAGCCTAACGCAGGGTCGGTCAAATCATTCATTTTTCTCCTTTTTTTTTTTCTTCTACTCGGTCACCAAGCCCGAAACCTTTTGAAATGCACGAACGTCTTTCGTGGTTACCTTTGTTTCCTGTTACCCTTCCACTGGTAACTGTCTCTCATTGTTCTAAGAGATACAGCCATGGCGGATATAGCGACTGGATGCAAAGCCAGGCCGTGCCCAGCACAAGAGCATGCTTTCTTGCTCCATCATTGGTCGTTAAGTGTTACTGTCAAGAAATCTATCGTATACTCTCAGATACAAATCGTGTTTTACCGATATCGCTACTCTGAAGAGTAGAAGCTCCAATTCAGACGTCAAAGAGATTACAATGAAAGAAAGAAAGAAAATAAAAGCATACCGTACTTCATTAATCGTAGTACCCCCCCTTATCCTCACATGCTAATACGCCGCGACTGGGGATCACCCCGGTAACGTTTCGCTCTTTTCCCGAGAGCCGGCATTCAATCCCCAACACCGCGAACTGTTAATGGGGGCCCAATCAGGAAAATCTATCTTGCCATAATAACAGCTGGTGAGTGGAGCACTTAATCTCCTGTTGCCACGATTCTGTGACCACGAACATCTTTATCGCTGTAACGAGAGAGCAAACGTAAGAACGCCCTCGATCATAATGCGCTTGTAGATTTCAGGCTAGAAACTGAAGAGCGGCGCACTATTCCTGTAAAATAATAGAAGGTGACGGTAATTTGTTCCTTCGAGTCCGAAGAAGAATGCACCGGGTTCATGGAAAGGGGTGCCCCTCACGCATGCTATTGACCTCAATCTCGTTTTATGTGCCAGCAGGAAAAAACGCTGCTTCTGGCAAAATTTCTCGTTCCCAACGAGTTGAAGTTAGTGCATGCCTTCAGAGACAGGTCCTTCCTCGCTGCGCATTGCGATGCCGGTAGACGGGCTAATTGTGCCGGTCTCACAGGCTATACTGCTCAATTGGGTCATTATCGCCATCTTCCGTCTACACGTTTATACCTGGCGGTGGTCATGGTGTCCGATGCTTCCTTTAACTCACGATGATGCAATATAAGCGACAAAAAACAAAACGAAAAGACGGGTGAAAAAGGGGCCACGTTCAACGTTGCCGGGTCACAAAACCGAAGGATGTGCTTCCCCGTGTAAGGCGAATGATTCACGTTAGGTTAGTTCGTATACGTCAACATCATACGCCTTCACGGTTGCGTCGCTTTGCCACGACTTCATTATACGGAGCTGAGGGAATTAACCTACCATCTTTCACGAAGTCGGCAACATTGGGCGTGGGAGTGTGGAACGCACGCGAGCTCGGGAAGATGTACCCAGAGCGCCACGCTTGGGTAACGATGTTACCGACGCTGCACGCTTCAGGGAGTAAAACACTTTTTGCAGAGTCTATTAATCTCAACGAGAAGCATAATGCCTCCTATTTTTTTTTCTCACGTAGAACACTACGTTTAATTGTTCTCTGTGTATTGCATTTCGCTGCACTTTGAACAATGCGTAATAATGACGTTATGCCGTCGGCGCGATGAAATATGGTGACTGATTTGCGTAAACCCGCATGACATCCCCCCGTGCGCGGGCTTTCAAAGCGCACTTGAGTAAACTGCGTTTAGGCAGACCGTACCATTAAACAATTTGCATGGCTAGTTACTTGCTTCAAGACACAGAATCATTGCATTGTTTAGTACGTTAAGGGGTTGTCGTACAGAAAACTCAAAAAGAAAAGACTTGGTCTGAATGACAAGCATTGGGTGCAATTTATGAGTTGAACTGAAACATTTGAGGAAGCTGGTTTTCCGTACACAATCGAAGTCATTTAAAGCGAACGTGCACAAATGTAACAAAGACGCGACTCAGATCTTATTCAGAACATTTTTACACCACCACTTAGGTCTTAGCTCGTACGAACTCTTCCCTAGTAGGCCGACCTTGTCAAGAAAGAGAGAAGGCAGGTTTTTCGTCAATGTTTGGGTGCAAATACTTCCGCACGATGGGTCTTCAGCGTATCGCTGCAACCTGACATTGCTTCAGACAAAAGCAACCTAGAACAGACTGCAACAGAAGTCACGCTCGTCGTGAAACAACCGGCGGTTAAGTTCAGTCCAGGCTTCAGGCGCTTATATTTATGCATGACGGGAAGGGCAAGGACGAGAGATATAAGCTCCGGCAAGGCATGGTCTACATTCGCGGCAGACGGCTGTTGGCAGAAACGTTCTCAAGGAAAGAGGGCACTTGTATCACGGGGTTACTTCTATACGGCTATATCAGCTTTCGTATCTCGTGTGTACGAGGTGCACGGCCGACGGAGCCTCGCACAGGAAAATAACACGCAAGCAGAAGAGTATAATAGTGGGAAGGAACTTGTCGTTTTCCGCATGCTCGTCTGCCAGGGTTGTGTGCAAAATGAAACCGGAACTAATCGGCGGTTTCTGCATGAGCCGCTCTCGCTGTGGCGTATAAGCGGTGTGCGAAGGGCAGTTGATCAGTGAGTGTTCTCGTAATCACTGAGGAGTGGTTGCTGCCAAGCAGAAAGCGAAGCAGTGAAATAGAAACCAGGGCTAAAGAACGATTAATTCGAAGATCTGGTTGGTGTGTGCTTACATGGTCACGGTTCATAGGGTAGATAATTCACATAGGGCGTATAATACAGGTAGTATTCTTCAGTCTAAGATCCTTGTAACTGTCTGTTACGACATGTCCCTGTAAAGTTGTAACTACAACTGTGTGAAACACATTTTACACGCAAGAAGGTTACATTGTCTCCAAGAATCCGAAGAAAGTGCCGTCCTCCGTAGCACGCGTCGGTGTCAGTAACCCCTTCGGCGATAAACTCCGGCCAACTCATTCCTTCGTAGATGACACGTTGAAGTTTCTCTAACTACCGTTAATCACAGACTCGATTCTGCACGAGTATAACAGGAGGCGGAATGACAGCATCGCTGTCAGGCGCAAGTTCTAGCAGCTCTGGCGCGGAGCCCACAACTGCAGAGACAGACGTCGCGCGCGTGCCATGCAGTCAGATCCCCAGTGGACTGAGCAAAGCGATCCCTAATGCTGCATGTATGTCGAATGCGGGACCCATGCGTTTTATGGTTGATTGACACAGACGTGTACACGTAGGCATCTGCAGCGAAACGATCGAGTGGTCCTTGGAGTCTGTGCGAAAGTACGTGTGACCCAATGAACTCTTGAGAGAGACAGAGGTAAAATCACTAAACGATCTGGTATTTGTGCGATGCGAGCAGTTCAGAAAAACTCGGGGCGGGGTAGAAGCGAAGCAGACGAACATGACAGGCGGCATAGTCTGGCGTTCCTATTGCGGCCAACAGAAATTAAGTCCGAGTGGGTAGGACCTTGTTTCTTCAGAGTGAGATATGGTTATCCGTTAGCTTATGCTAACGGATAAGTGTACAATATTCGTTAATGTCTCTCCAGGAACGCACCAAAGGAAGAATCTTTTCACTCTAATTCCTTCTTTTCTTTTGCTTTTTTGTTTGTTTACAAATTTTCTCGTACATTTCCCTCATGCCGACGTCAACCTTTTTTATAGCCAACACGAGGAATTTCCCATGTGCTTGTATCTAAATAACGGTGGTCGTGCAGAAATACTAGATCACAAAGTGACGACCAGCGGGCATGCAACCTGTTTCTCGCGCGAGATCTCCTCGTTTCAGGGTCATTGCCACAAAACATCCTCATAGATAATAGCTTGCTCTGCAAAAGGGCAAACCCTTGCCAGTGGGGGGAAAGAAAATGGAATGGGTTAACAACGCTGTAAACAAGGCACAGAGCTATGTAGGACACCTGGCGGGTGAATGATGGAGTCACACAGGGGACGAGAGCTTCTAAGAAGGGACTCACAATTCACTATCTATGTCTGGAGGAGGCGGTGATTTCTGTGTCTGCTTTCGCTCTTTTCGCTTGCCTCTCCTGATACTCTAATCGTTCGGCAAGCATTGGATAACGTGAATTTGCGTGAGTTCAAGAGATACTGCGGCTGGTTTATGGTCATCTGCTGGCATAGGCGTAGGGAGTGGTCTCCGGGGCCCCGCCCTGGTATCTGACACCTGTGTGTGCTGACACAAATGTGCAGATAGTGCTAGAAAGATAGCGCGTGTTCTGTCACCTTCTGAAATTAGGACTACTCACTCATGACATAACTCATCCTGACTGCAGATGGAAACAAAAACGCGATAAAGAATCCTGAATCCAGCATCAGTATATGCAACATTCTATAAGGTCGGTATGAGGTCGTCCGCGTCCAAGCAACCTCTTACGCTGTCAATGTATGTGTAGTGCGCGGGTCTGCTACATATTTACTTCGTGCCAGGCTTCAAGGAACAGGTGCCAAGCTATATTGTCATCACGCCTGTAACCGTCGAGGATTTAGGCGTCGCTCGAGCACAGCTTAGTGAGAGCGGAGGGTCATTTCGTTGGTAATCCCATAAACGCGGCCATTGTGGAAAGTATCCGGCTAGAAGGGGGTAATGCACTGAAAGAGACGTAGCAGCGAATATCTGGGCATCTCCGTCGAACATCTGTGCAAGGGCAGGGATGCACATGTTTTACATAACATTGGATGACGACATCTTTCGTTACTACTATTTTTACGTGACAGGCAGTGCTTAACTGCCACGATGACTGGATTAAACACTCCTCAGTTTAAACTAGGATGTCACAATGACGCTTATCAGTCCAACTGGATTTCCTTGAAACAACAGCTAATTAAGAAGGGCAAAGTGTCCACGCCTAACAGAAAAACCTTTCCCGAAGTCTCTTTCCTTGTAGGCATTGTTATGACAACTTCTGCACAAATTTTAGACATCGACTCGAAAATCGTGAGAAAAACAAAGTTGCAAAACAACCTCTGTAAGCATCGGGGTTGGCGAAAGGACAAAAATTCAGAAGCCCCCAAGCCCCGCCGACAGGTTCCCTGTGCTTAAGATCCTTTATATGAAACCAGATGAACTGAACTACCTACCCAACTACTGGCCAGAAGCTGAAAACAACACCATAACACATATCCAATCTGACTTAATCCCCGACGAAATGGGACATGAAAATTGACGACAAAATCCTCTTAACGCACAAAGAGCGTATCCAAGCGGAGATGCCGCTTCAAGTTTACCTTTCTTCGTGTCTGTTATTGAACCTTAATCAAGCGAGCAAATCGTTTCGTTAACCCTAAAGAAGTCGCCGAAACTAGAGCGTCCCCCACCCTCCTTGCTACTCACGTGTAATACCTCCGGGCGGCATATTTTTAGTTTTTTTTCTTGGCTACATTTGGGCGTTCCACTTTTCCGACACCAAGCTTTACGCAAGGTACTTCCTGTGTCTGAAGAGTTCGGCTACCTTTTCGCACGCTTCTTCAATGCTCTGTTTCTGCCAGTGAATCTTAATAGATGATAACAGTCCTCGGATTGGGGAGAGGAGGAACTCTGGAGGCGATAGCAGAAAACAGCTCCCGAATTCGCGCGTGGATTGTGTGTGCATGATTGTGCGCCAACTTGTTGGCCTCCTATATGGGACAGGCACGTAGGAACATGCTTTGCCTTCGGGAGTGGGGTAAATAGTATGGGCTTCGTTCTGGCCTTGATCTTGGTGACTGAAGAAAGAAAGAAATAAAAGGAGAAAAGCGATACTCCTCTCCACTAGCTGTTAGATGAACTGGAGTGGAGCGAAACTAGTTTCGGCGAAAGGGCAGTAGTGGTATTCGGAGCAGCCGGAGCAGTGGAGATGGATACGGTGGATCTCGTTTGCAGCGAGTTCGCTTTTTTTTTTCTCGCTCTCTTCTTTTGGGAAAGGTGATGATAGAGATGAAAGAGAGCGACGGTGTGTAGGCATGCGTGATATGTGGTTACGTCCCAGAGTTATAATTCGTACACTGATGCATGAGGGAGTACTATGTTTGGTCGAGATGAGATTGTCGGTCTTGGACAGAAGTTGCGCGTTCAACAACACCACGGAGGCAATGACCTCTGCACAGTGATTGCAAGTGCAATCTCGAACTAGAACAGAACAACTCGTCATGCAACCCCCGCCTTTTTTGTCTTATTTTTTTATGCGACTATCATGTTAGTGTAGTGGGTGTGGTTTGTCTCAAGTAGAAGGTCTACTTCATAAGTAGCAAAACTATGGGCCCAATAATAAAAATAAAACACGAAACAGTCCTGCATGCGCCGTCATAAATGACAAATCATATGAGCACAGGTAAAAACAGAGAGGCCGGTTAGAACGAGAACAGAAAATAAGGCAAAAAAACTTGGTCTTGACCTGAAATCAGGTGCAGGATTCTTGGACATCTACCGTCACGGGAGATTACCTCGTGGCCAGTTGCTTTCCTGTTTGACGAATGAACTGAAGCGAAACGCGGTGCACAAGAGTCGTTCCCCTCATGATGGCCTCCGTTTTTTTATTCGACTGCACATAAATTGTCATCAGTGTCTCCCAAATATGTGTCCTTTTTGCTGCACACTGCAGGTAATTGATGTTTTGCTTGCGTGAAAACAACTGATTTTTTATCACTTGAACACTTCAAATTTCTTCGTTCCAGTGAAGTACTTTCTCTTGCCCCATTAGGCTCAATTCCACTGTTAATTTTCACAGGTACTCAGCTGTGTCGTCCTATTCCAAGTGGCCACCCCGCAGAACTTCTACCTTTCTCAAGGACCCGATGGACCCGGCCCACTCCTTATTCCCCCAGGAGCACTTCCGCTCATCGGCTCGGAATCGAACCAGAAGCCCTCCTTCTTCCGACGGCCCTTCTTTCCTGGCAGCGGGGGTGGCGGTGGACCAAGTCGACCACCAGGCCGATCTTTCTTCGGTATAAAAGCTCCATCGTTCCTGTCGGGCTTAAGGGGGTCTGGAAGCTCTCCACGACCAAGCTTCTTCTCCTTCGGCAAGCCCCAGTCACCACCTGCGCCCATCATTCCACAACATATCCCCGTTCAGCATTCCCTAGATTCTGCTGCTGCACACTACACATTCCAGGCCACCAGTCTGCTTCCTAATGGCGCAAGGCTTCCCCCTCCACCGGGTGCATTTGTCGGAGGAATTTCAGGTCCTCCAGGTTTCGCGGGAGGAAGTCATTTAGTTCCAAGCGGGGATTTTACCGACAACGTGCCTGAAGCTGATGGACCTCCACATAACTATGCAACAGTGCCACTTTACCAGCAGCAACAGCGGCATCGGCAACAGCAGCAGCAACAACAGGAACAACAAGAGTCGTCCTCTTATTCAAGCTCCCATGGTGAACAAGATAGCTACCAGCAACAAGTGAATTCCGTGATACAATTGACATCGCAAGGCAACGGCGATTATTCCAGTCAGCCGTTTCATTACAGACCCCATGGAATACCGTCGAACGTACTGAACGGCATCATCTCTGCCCAGCTTGGTGTTCCTGTTAGTCTTGCCAGTTTTTCAGATGGCCCTGTCCCTATTCCTGTCGGTGCGGCAGGGCAAACTCCACAGGAGGGCGATTCTTCGGACAGTTCGTCCTACGGGCCTGAGGGATACCAGTCTTCGAAATCGCCAGTCGGCTCAAAAGATCCGCAGGACAGTCCTGTTTACCAGGGGGCGTTTTCTCTTCAGTCACTCAGCGGAGGTTATGGAGGTGCCTATGATTCTTCTAGTGGTGCTGCAGGCGAATATGGACCCCAGGGCGGCTACGGGCCGCAGGGTGGATATGGTCCACAGGGTGGATATGGCCCGCACTCCACTGGCTTCACCGCTACCAGTTCAGACGGCTCTCAGTATCAATCCTCTCCTCAAGCTTCACCCCAAGTGAGTTACGCACAGCCAACGAATGTCCCGTATGGTAGCGCTGGCGCTAGTTACGGTACTTCTGGACCAACTGGATATGGAGTAGCGAATAGGTTTGCTGGTGGTCCTGCATCTGCTTCGTATGGAAGCGGAGTAGCTCCAGGAAGGTACAGCCAATCGGGCGGTTACGGTGCAGGAGCAAACAGGTATGTGTCAGTCGGGAGTGGATACGCAGTTGGTACGCCAGGCTATGGTACGAGCAGCCAAGGAGGTTATGGGGGACAAGGAAGCTCAGGCTACGGATTGACCTCAGGTGAACAGCCAAACCAGAATGCGGCATACGGACCAACCACTTCAGTTTCTGGATACTCCACTCAATACGGGTCGGGTCCGTCCTCATCAGCGGGTTACGGAAGCGCAGGAAGCAAGTACATTTCTGCGGCTGGGAACTACGCTAGCGGTTACAGTCAAACCGTAAAGGGTAGCTCGAATGTAGCTTACGACAACAGCCCTTCAACATACGGCCAAAGAGTGAATCCAGTCTCTCCGGTCTATAGCACCCCAGTATCAACTTCGTACTCAGCAAAGCAACCGCCTTCTAGCTCCAGCAGCTCCAGCGCTACATCATACAAGCCTTCCCAAGGTTCATCAGCAGCACTGACTCAAGCCCTAAAAGCTTACGCGAGTGGCAGCGTGAAGTACGTATCTGGAAAGCCAGCTACACCTACTGTGGGTTCGCCCTACACTTCCAGTCACAGTGCCAGCGCATCATCATCAACCGGATACAAGTCGCATTACCCAACTAAATCTTCGTCATCTTCATCTCTGGGCAAGACTGGAAGCAGTTCTTACGGCTATTCGGATAGCACTGGCAAAGATTCCAGCAAGACATCTTACGAGCAACGAACGGTCGGACAGACATTACGAGTAAGTAGCAGTGACAGCAGCGCCGACACCGCTAAGTACACGTCTCCATCCCGGACGACAACGAAGACTAGCAAAGGAACAACGTCGTAGAAACGGCTCATGACCTGTCCAATGCACGCAACGACTGGGATAATGCCATGAATGTGAATGAAGATAGGGCAGGCTATGCTGCCAATGGTGTACATAGTTCAATGAAAAGTTGAGGCAAAGGAAGGTTTACAATATTATTATTATGTTCTTTGAAATACTCTTCTAGTTCATCGACCATTCTCATCTTACAAGCCTCATCAATGCTTTGACGTCATCAATTTATCGTTATGTATTATAGTCAAAATTATTTTATTGCTCTCACCCGCTCTACTTTTGTGTTACACGAAGTCGATGTACTTGATATTATTGTCATTATTTTTCGTCATGGATTATAGGTGAGTTTTACATGTTTATGTACTCTTATTATTTATGAAACGCTGGAAGTTTCTCTCACTCGTGCTTCACATATCGACGATGATAAACAATGAAAGAAAATGACGTTTGGCATTTTCAGATGGAACCTGTGAAGCCAAAACTGTTCACATGTACGGAACTTGTGGTACATGCAGACTGTATGATAATTTATGTATCAAGCAAAAGAATAAATGTTTACCCAATTGGAATTTAAAATGGGATCAAAAGGGAGAAGGAGGAGGATGTGGTATGTGGCAACTTCTCTCATAAACTGTACGGAACGGGACAAAGGTGGATGGATTCTTATTTTCATCCATATTCAAACACAAGGTTTATAAGCTATTTGCCCAACAGCACGCTAAACGCTAATATGCGACCGGTAATTGCACCGAAACACGGGTAGAAGCCTTAGAAGAACTCATTACGACTGCCCAACATAACACCCATATACTTTCTTGGAGAACTCATATCTCTCGGTCACTCGTATGGTATCACCAAAAAGTAAGATTTATCTTTCATATGCATTCGGAAGCCACAAAATATTCATCCTAGGGTGCCTAAATGGCGTTTGCTCAAGTTCACGAAGCACTACAGTTTCCATTTGGGTCTATACATAATCTAGACGAGCTCAGAAATGATTAATCTAGGAGTCAGTTTCCTGAAAACGGTCAGCCTTTAATGTCACCGAAGACTGCCAGCGAATACGAAATGGCCTCCGCGGTTCATTCCCAACGCCAGGCAGTGACGTCAGAGCGCGGCATTCAGTGAATGCCCAGCGTCTGGAAACGGGATTCTGCTGACAAAGCGCGATGATCTTGTATTGCTAGTGAGAACTAGTCCCGATGGTGGCAGCATCATATGAGCGGAGGAAGCCGTTCTGTTGCTTCCCTGCAGATCAAGGAAGTTGGTGCGACGTTCCCTAGATGGGGCAGTCTGCTCCACGGGGAAAAATAATGACGGGTGCAGCTGGTGGAGCTGCTTACGGCGTTGCCATCGCGTTGCAAACCACAGCAAATGGAAACGAGTACTTATTCTTTATGGAGCACAGTCTGGATACTGTTGAAGCAATGAAACCGAAAGAGATAGAGCAGAAGACAGTGGAATAGAGACATCACAAGAGTCGATTTTTCTCACTCACGTTGTAAGTTTTCAGAAACAAAAAGAGAAAAAAGACAGAAATCGAAGGTATTGTCATAAAGTCTGATTAGTTGTAGTTCGACACTGTGGAATTTGCCATGTGTTGTGCTAGCGACTAGATCAATAGAGGTTTAGGAATAACAACAGACAAATAATAAGCGACTGCAACTATCAGTGCATCTTCTAGTAAAAGTATCGAAATCGCCTCCTTGCGTCACACACTGTCCCCCAGTTAAGACTTCGTGCTTCGAGAACCTAATTATTATTATCCCCATCATTTATATTATTATTTTCTTTTTGTCCTCGACTTCTTCCGAAAGACGGCATTACAAGGCAAAAGCAAACACGCTGACATGACATGCGAAAAGGCTGTGCAGCTCTTTATGTAGATTGACACAGCATGTATATACAATATGGTCACAATGTTATACACTGTCGGCAACATTGTGTCCGTCGGCAACGACGTACTGCACGCAGAATCGATTGTGTGCGTCATAAAACGGGTAAAGAGGCTAGATGAATATAGTAACATTGTATACATTGGCCGACACGCGCTGAAGCCAACGCGTGACACTGTCCTCGTGCCACTGCTCGAGTTTCGTATCCGCGTAGGGACGGCTTCGTTCAGCAAATCACCGGGGGCATGACAGCCAAGTGAAGGCGAAACGAAATGTCTCGTGGTTATTCCACCCGTTCTGTCGCTGGCACACCCCCGATGCAATTTGTACCTTCTACGAGGATACTAGACAAGTATGTGCGTACAGGATAAAGTTCATTGACTGACTGGAAAGGGCGAGAGAGAGAGAGAGACTGAAAGTAACAACCGCTTATACGTGACTGCAAATATGCATCCGGCCTTGCGCGACACTGCGTGAGGTACTACGCATTTCTTGTTCTTCCTGCTTCTGTTCTTCAGAAGTTTTTCATTTGAACACGATGGCGCGCATATTTTCCACCCCATCATACGCTTATGATGATGATGACGAAGCTGCATAGAACAGGGTGGTCTACCCGTCAAAAGGGCGACAAAAGGGCGTCAAAGTGTCTTATGAAAGCCTAAGGACGCCGTGAAATCAAATGACTACTCATGTGATGATAAGACAGAGCTATTGCCCGACAAGGAGGCAGACAGTTGCTTTATTCCTGTGGGAATAAGCGGCATGGTCTCTAGATAACTATCAACTAACAACGACAAGATTGCAAGTGCAGTGCACAGGATAGCTGGTATATAGTGCAAGTAATCGCATGAACCCGAAATGAGACTTTAAGGAACAGACACATGTCTTACACGTGTGCCACCTACAGAACATTCACACAGGGTCCTGTGGGGTAATCTTCCTGTACCACACAAGGACCCGGGCAATCGAATTCCCAACCCTAATGTCACGGGTATCCAAACCGAAAGCTTGCTAACAAAGGAGAACAGTTGTTATAAGTGTTCAAGTGAGCCACAACTACTGAGAGTCTGCGAACTGCACTTTGCCATCTTACTAACGTTCAAGTGAAATATACAAGCGCAGAGACCACATGCTTAATGGGCAACCGATCTGAGAAACAAGAATTGAACCACCCGAAACAGCATCGGTGTCAAGAGCCATTTCGACGACTTTCCGATTATTTCCATGTCAAGAAAATCCATAAGGCAGAACATTAAATTAAGCCCTAACTTGATGTTTCGCTCAGCTTATCTCGAACGTACCAGCTCTCCGTCGGACCTATGCACGGCAATGACTCTAGCGTAAGTTCACACGTGAAATGGAAATATACTGCAGCGGCGCCAACAGTGAAGACGCAGAGTTAAGACGTGTTGAAAGCCAGGCGCTGGTTTCTTTTAACCCTTCGTCTGTGTCGTTACGAATGCAAAACGGAAATGGCACGGCACAAATTTGACGACGTCGTCGAAGCTGGTATTTGTACTGTGGACATTCAGAGGAATGGCTCCGATGTCGTTCATCGTAGCACCATTCCTGGAAGCACTTTACCCGCCTGTGTTAGTCGATGATCGCGTTCCAGCTTACGATTGCTATTGTTGCTGTGGCAACGGGATGTCTAGGAGGAAATCGCACAAACCAGGAATGGCTCGTAATATCCGTCTCTCATTGTCCAGGAAGTTGTGGTTGCGTGCTGGTTAAGAAAGCAAGAAGCATTGGTTTTGCTCAGCCGTTTGTTTCTGGAATGCAGGCGTGTGCCTTGAGCGTACAGCGTGAGGCAATACGCTTACCGCTTTCGACCAGTGAAGAAACTCGACGGTTTTATTCTATCGCTATTAATAGCGACTGGCCCTTCCTGTGTTCCGTCGTGAGTTGTTCTTCCGGATGTGTTAAGTCGTCCAGGGCTGATCATCCACTACTCTTAATTTTATTTTACCACACAGTGATGAAGTCACGCCTAGTTCGCAGCTTGTAGAGAGTTGTTTGAACGAATCGTGGCTGGCCTTTCCATCAGGGACTTTCATGGCTCAATCAGGGACCGCTTAGTGTTCATATGTGTCTGCAGCACCTCAGCGACGCTGAGAGCGCTTTGTGCACTCGACCAATCCCCGAGAGGATTCACAGGATCGAATGGCCGATTGTCTGGAGGCATCCCTCAATGTCTGTCGACTGGACATAAAACGCTTGTCGGATGTCAGGATGTACTCTCCGTCCCCGAGGATACCACATACACCATGATGAGGCGTGTCACCTAATCCTTTCTTGACGCATCGAATCCGGGAAAAGGTCTACCGGTTATTCGCTAGCAGCTGATGCAGCTGTGATTTTATTGGCGTTCTTGAACGGGATTACCAGCGTGACAGGGCTTGAAACTGGATCTCGAAACAGCGAAGGATGACCTTTCCAGGAGCCCCGTCAGGATTATGCAAGAGTTGTGGGCGTGAATTATCTCTTCCTCGCCTTTCTGTTGCTGTGGGTCCTTTTCGATTCGTAAACATACAGATGGCGACATTCAACAGCGCCATCTTCCCTGACGAAAGCAGACTATACTATTAATACTACTAACAAGAAAGGCGCGAGTCAATTAAACCGGAACACAACACACCCAAACGCGCACACGTTAACACAGGATGCTCCATATAGCGTTCAGGCTTTGTTAAACTCTTTGAGATGTTCTCGACGCGCCTACAGTGAACTCCATAAAACAAATGTCATATAGTGGGTGACGTTCCTTTGCAACTTCGCAGTGGTTTCCTTTGTCGCACTTTCTTTCACAGCGTGAGGGTCCCTAGGCGTTAGAGGTCAGTGTCTGCTTCTCGATATTGTGATTCAATCGCAAATGATGGCAACATAGTAGCTACGCAATATTCTTTTAAATAAGGGGCTTACGTGGCATGTTTCCGTTTCATGTCCGGAAGAGAACAGATAGCTTCTGCCGCACTAAATTCCAGTTTCATTACCAGTGATCAGCAAACCGTGTTAGAAACGAATATTCCGAGCAATTTCATATTTCAACATATCTTTGTGCCACATAACACAGGATGACGTTCATTTTGTTTCCTCTCTTATGGAAGCTGTTGCTTGCGTAAAAAAATATGCTTCTTTTGTCTTGCCTTGCCAGAAACTGCACTGGGAGTAGCTGATATGACTGTGGTGATGGTGGTGGTGCTTGGTGTACATGGCGTACCGCTCTGGGACGCACGCCATTCTGTTCTTCTTCTTCCTTCACTTTTGTCTGCCCTTTTCGTACAGAAGCGATACGATATAGCAAAAATATAAACCCGTCAGACCCGTTAGCTTGAAAAAAAAAAAAACGAGNAAAAAAAAAAAAAACGAGAAAAAAAAAAAGAAACAGTTGCAGTTCAACAAAATAAAGTCGTAGTTAAAAGTAACGCCACACACACGAAAGGAATGATGATGACTGACAAGATGAAACGACTGTCTGCCAATCAGGCAGAGCGTTGCCTCATATCCACGTGACGTAACCATTGCAGACGGTCTGCTGTTTCTTCTCTTTGCCTCTTTGTCTTCCCGTTCAGCAAAGGTCATTACATTCAGCGTCCAAAATTGAAGCCACATATTTAGCGACGGCGACTTGCGAGCGCTTTTTCTTACCTTTATTATGTAGTATGTACATTGCTCATCTTCATTCGACTCATGCATAAAATCAGTATCCTTTCGACATGCAGAGGAGGAGAACATTTTTGTTACAAAGTTTTTTTTACCCTACCTTCCTTGGATTTGAAATTCTCTTTCGCGTACTTTGCATAAACATGCACATAAGTGCGAACTTTTCCCACAGTGGTGCAGTGATTTCAAAGCACAAAGCAGGTGAATGGAAAAACAAAAGAGAGGTTTGCGGCGCATCATCAAAACGGTGGTTGGTCTCTCACTCATGCAGAACGGAGAAACAGCCTTTCGGAAGAGCAGCAGGCCGTCTGGGCTTTCTTCTGCCAGTCTGTTACATATACGAGAAGAAAAGCATCTTGCTTCAGACACTGTTTCCCCCGTTTTGCCTTCGTCAAAAGGAAAGGAAAAAATGAAAACGGGTGCAACCCTAAATGTAAGCGTTCAGCCTTTTCGGGTCTACTGCGCGATATAATTTTTTTTTTTTTTTAGTCTGTTGCATATACGCGTGAGAAACACCTCTTGTGCCTGTTGCAAACGTCCAATGAGCGCGCAGGAGTCATGCAAATGTTCCTGAACTGCTTATGGTGAAGTTCTCTCATAGAATTACAGAAGCACATTACGATTTTAGGGAGTTTATCAGCACAATTTATCTTGAATGTGTGGTGAGTAAAGATAAGTATGGTTGAGCAGGCTTAGTTCTCGCTCCTAGTGGCACTAGTGGTGGTGGTGCCAGATGAACCTGGCACTCGCTCCTGTGTGCACCTGGCTGTGCTGTATGTTGTCTTGTTTTTTCCTGAATGCTTCCCCTAATAATGTTTGCCGGCACAGTGCCTTGTAAAATCGTCACAGAGAGCCTCTGTCTCCTACGCGGTAGCCGTGACGCTGCCCACATTTGAGGATACCAGCTGCGGCAAACAGTATCGTTGCCACGATCACGGGTAAGGATCGCCGCTTCAGTCACTACTGTGAAAACTTCCTTCACTTTTTGCCCGTCTTATTCTCGACTTATTCAAGCGGTGACCGCACGTCATAAATATGAAAAGTGTCACCGTAACATCTGTGATCCTTTGGTGATTTTTTGCCACCTGTTTAAAATGGAAATGGATATGATGAAAAACCTACTATTTGTCCCGCACAAATCGCATGCAATTGTGTCAAGATATATGCATGCATGCCAGTGTATAATAAAGTTTCAGCCAGGGGCCAAGAAATCGATGGCTTTCCTTGACAGGAAGATTGATGATGCCTTGGTAACCATCAGATACTCTCAATCCTTCCGAGAATAGTTTAGGCAAGCATGCTTAAAATGGGGTCCGAGGCTCCTGCGTGAACCACTCACTGCTGCCGTATAACAAGTTACACGTTGTACACGTTTTTCTTGCTTCGTTCTTTATACACGCTCTTTCTGGCAAACGCATGTCTTTTGTTTCTATTGTTGCTGCTGACAGCGCAGGAAAAGAAAACTGCATGACGGCGAAAAGAAAAAAGCTCCGAAACGTGCACCGGAGCAATGTTGACATTCCATTACGTTTTTGTAACATATTATGACTTTAGACACATGACATATAATAGGCGGGATTCCGAAGTATAAAAGCAAGTGACAGGTTATGTCCGTATTGTTCCACAATATATAATTCTTCAAACAGACCACGGAGATCATTTCTGTGGCCCAGTCTTCCTTCCAGGTTGAATTCTCCATAAACCGAATATCGTCATACAACATGACGTGAGCCAGTCATCCCTAATAATATGACATCGTCCTATCGGGACAGTATCACTCGGGCTAATGAATAGTTCTTACCGTGTTATGCAGTGAAGCTCCGATTTTAGCGTGTAGTTGCTCGTAAACGATTTTACAACTTTCTGCACGGTGTAAACTCCGAGAGAAACAGTACATTCTAAACTGGAATTGCACCATATAACACAGTGTAGACCAATAAGCAGTCAGAATGATATCGCTCACGGACAGGATACGTAAAAAAAAGGTGGGTCTGCGCCTTTTTTGTGTCACTTAACATAACCGCGTAACTGACACAAGAAGGCAGACACTCACCATTTTCCGCCAATCGTTTCAGTGAACGAAATTATTCTGAAATGTGATTCGTTGAGACCGACCTATGTAGTGAAAGTCTGTTTTTAGAGTGTAGCATTACCCTAACTTATAGGCTACAGCGGTGTTTCTGTATTAGCAGCCTGGACAGTATCCAAGGCTTTCCATTCAAACTCATTCAATGTACGACAGCGCATTGTTTGTATTGAATGAGTGACTTGTAGTCTAAAGACAGAAGCTCACCACATAACACGCTACGAGCCAATCACCCTTCGCAGTTATATTTATTTATTTATTTAGTTATACCCTCAGGACAAATGCGTTATAGAGGGGAGTGAAATGTATTGGAAAACAGAACCCTCTCAAATGAAATTTACAGGGCTGCGAAGCGTGTACGAACATACGAAATTTGGCCATTTAACTTTGCTTATTACGCAATTTCAATAGATAAATAGAGAACGGAAAACAAAAGATAAGGGTACGTTCTGTAGCCGACATCACTTACTTTTGGGCACCCCCTTTCACCCGCAAACATGCCGCGCCTTCCCCCACGTTCCGCGCATCCACTCCTCCTCTGCGTTACGTCAAGCGCGCGCGCGTCAACACATACTTTTTGTAGCGGTGCGCTCTTCGCGTGCAAGCGGTGCAAGCTCATTCTGGGGCGGACCTCTCCAGCGCTCAGAGCACGCGCGTGCCCGTCTCTCGCGGCTAAGAACTTCTTCCAACTTTGTGCTTCGGGCAGTCGCGAGCTTGCCGCCAGTGCGTCATGTTGGACGACTATGCCGATACCGGCCAAGTCCGGTGAAGTTAACGAAAAAAGTGCGACTCCATTGCGACGCTCCATTTGAGGGTTGTGTCCAAGTATGCGTTGCTGTCCCTTGAGGCTTCTGGTGGTGTTGGTCAGTGGTTGGAGGTGCTTGGCTGATGGAGGTGAGTTTTTTTTGTTTTTAACTTCAATCTTATATTCGTAATTTTAGTGGAACCGGCTCGCACAGCATGTCTGGACGTACGTCAGATTCAGACGTTCACGGAACGATCACGTGGGTCCGGTCTATATATTGGGTAAGGGTCACGGTTCTTCACGCGTGGGAGGCGATCCGATAGAGCTTGACGTGCTGCTGGGTAAGATGGAAAGGAGTCCTCTAGAGGCTCGAGTAAGATAGACCGCCTTTCGATCAGAGACAACGAGAAAGGAGGCAAAAGCCGCATATCGAGTGCTTTGTGACTTTTCTTGCATCGATTCATTCGTCGGATGTGAAATAAGAAGCGGTGGTGACTTGATTGAAAAATCAGTGTGTGGCACGCCATGGCGATGAGTGACTTATGTCGCACATTTATGACAGGGGAGCCTTCTAGTAGTACGTGCGATACTGTGACCCATATCTGTATACTGGCTGAACACTGCAAATTCAGGGCTTCGGCTTGTCATCGCATACAGTTATGTCGGTGGAACTTGGCGTGAGAAGCACATCTTCGCATCTAAGTTCTTGCTCTCTGTCTCAACAGTGAATTGAATGCTTCCCAACGCGATGTCCTTCTGCGCGTGCTTTGAAATATGCACGTGCACGTGAAACTCTGCTTGTAATATATTTCACGACTTAAGCGATGCTCGTTGCAGCCCAGACAGGAAACGTACAGAAGTGAAAAAGCAATCAACATTATGCATATAAACGACAGATGGGACTTCAGCCGAAAAGTTTCGGCAACTCGTCAAAAGGTCAGGAAGTTCCGCAGTTCTACAACGTATATGGCGTATAGTTGAAGACATATTAACAAATTTAAGTGAGCGATGCCTAAGAAAAGAGGAACAAAGCTTAGTGTGCTATACTTGCCTCCGTTTCAAAATTTATCAGATGGAGGGCAATTAAACCTTGACCCCTATTTTCTCGCTCGTTCTCTTCTTTTTTCTCTTTTATAACGTTCCGACTTGCTGCACCCGCAGGTCCTACCATAGACTATACTGAAGCCCATAAAAAGCTGACGGATATAAAGATAGTTTATGGGACAAGTGTAAAATATTGTCTCCGTGCGTCGCCATCGGAATGAAACATCGAAAAGAGCATACCTTCATATAAGCGGTGAGGGAATCCAACACAAAGAAGAAAAAAAAAAAAAAAGAGAACAACAACAAACAAAGCACAGAAATGCTTAGGTTGTATGGCTCCGCGGTTATAGCGTTGGTACGAAAGAGTACTCTGGGGGCTGTGACCACCATTAATCGGAGGAGACACAACGATTTTCTTAACTTTCCTCTGTTTTGTGAAGGCATGCATCCATGTTGTGCCTTGTTTCTTTCGCTATTCATATTTTATACCTACGCATTACTCCCAGTAGTCTTGTCCGTCTAGTACTGGCCCATAGATGCTAGTGGCGAAGAATTTTGAAGTTTGAGGGGATACTGCAGAGAAGGAAGCCATAAGAGTAACAGAAAAGATAAAAGTTGTGCCTAGTCGGACTTAGATGGTATCTAATGAAACACGTTTTTTTGTAATAGTTATAATAAAATGTTTACCGCAAACGCGAGGCCTCTAAGTAATGAAAAAGTACTGTGTCGGCATGCGCCTTAAGTAGTACGGGGAAAATCCAGAAGAAACTCATACTGAAATGAAGGTGGTGAGATTGGAACTCACCACCTCCCGCTCTTTTGCTCACGCTTTGAGCAATTTTCAGCAAACTAGGTCTTTTTTTTTTCCTCTTCACTACATGTCAGTAGTAATTAATCCACTGTTTGGACAAGCTAAAGATTTCTCAAGCCGAACCTCATTAAGTCAAATACATAAAACCACTGCACGTCGTCTCTGGCAAAGTTGATCAACACTTTTCGTCCGTTCAACATGTTCTCAGAAGAGGACTCAACAACAGATACTTTAATGACGATGACACGGGGTATTTGACAGTGCCAGAGACGATAGCCTACCCCGTTGAAATGTGTCCGAATACGAAAATTGATAATGATGAGAAAACTAACAGTACGCAGCGAGAGCTGCATTAGGAGAACGGTTGCAGACAAAATGTTCTGCAGTACACGAAGGTACAACGAACAGCTCCAGGAACAACGCAGTGAAATTTTCACATACAGTGTACGCCTATGATCATGAACATATCTAATCGTATGCGTACATCTGAAGGAGTCCCTGTGTGTAAAAAAAAACATTGTGGATCTGAAGGGGCTGGTGGAAGTCTAATTGAATACAAATATACGAATATAATTTTCTTAAAAGGTCGTTGGAAAGCTTTCAAAAAGTAATAAATCGGTAGTCTACAGTCTCCGGAGTGCTAAACCAACGATAATGAGTGAACCGCGCCACAAAGACATCGCGTTCATTGCGCCAGGTTTGAACATATAGCGTTGACGGTTTCAACTCGGTCGGTCTTGGTAGTCTACAGAGAGCCAAGTAGCTCGGCGTTAGTGACGAATTTCATGTCGAAGCACTGTTGATGTTCAGCAGTACTGGTGTAAGGTCCCAAAAGGGATCCCAGTGTAAAGGGTTTTTTGTTTATCCTCTTTAGCCATGTTCGAAGCTTTTCTCTTTCTGTGGCATATGACGTGCATTTCTTAATGAATGACGAATGTCAGCCACGACGCCGCAGTCCGTGCACAAGCTGGATGCGCAGCATCCGATCAATAGTTAGACGAGACATAAATGGGTAATAGTCCGCAGGCGACTTCACAATCGGGACACTGGCGTATATGGTCTTCAAGAAGACAGTGCTACCATTGAAACGTCAACATCCTTCCCTAATGTTTGAGCAAACGAAATTTCCCCTTTTTAATTCAGTATCACCACTTATAATACTTCCAAGCCTTTTCTTTTACTGTATAACGTAGTCATATGAATAAAAAATAAAAAAAAAATTCCGCCAATTTTGGGGTCTATACTTCTTCAGGGCTACCCACACAAGTAATTAATTTAAGAAATACAATAAGAAATTGTTTTTTGTTTGTTTGTTTTACAGTACCGCTATGTGTTTTACACACACACACACAGATATATATATATATATATATATATAAACGGGGGAATCTATACTGAACTCTTGAACATTTCAGCCATTAGTCATATTATACGGGTGGTACATTGCGTCCTCTCAGTACTTATCACTTATACATGGTGGATAGCGGTTGAATGTTAGCCAAGAAAAACACGTCACCGTCGCCCTCCCATATGGCCGTAATGCACATCGTGTGAGGCATGTCGGACGAGAGCTGTGATCATAGTCTGGTCTCACGGACGCCAAGAAGTGTGTTTTTTCCTCTAAATGAATTACTGTCCATGTACTGTCTAAACACTCCAGGGTACCGTCGCTTCCGCCAAGTTCGCGTCTCACCAAACATGCATGGCGCGATATTGCTTTGCTTTATAATGCTCTACTTCCATATGCACAATGGCAGCGAGGGAGTAGGTACTTAATCAATTACCGATACGCTGCGGACAAAAATATTGTGACTGTTAAGATCCTTTTTCTTTTTTGTTATCTTTCCCGCTTTGTTCTGTTTGCCTTCCTTTACAAAAGCTGATGGTACTTACGCCTACGTAAAGCAAGAACAGAAAAGGCTGAAAAGACTGGCTGTCCGATATAGGCATCAGTATTTTTATATAAATCCAATCGTAAGGGAGGTATTAAAATAAACTACTAAGGAATTACGTTTCTGTATCTTGGAATGCTGGTATGTAATGGACCGAAAGAGAAAGAAGGTGGGACTAAAATCTGCCGAAGAATCCAAAGTACCGGATAAAAAGAAAGAAAAAATATTGCCTCGAAGTGACCGTAACGACGAACAGACGAAC
>JARGYV010058892.1:0-10600 GCA_029532675.1 Ornithodoros moubata | reverse complement strand
CCTGCGATTAGCAATGGAGTCCGCAGTGCAGGTCGACTGTGGCGTCACCGCCTGCACCGCCTGCTGCCTCGTCACCATGCCATTTTTTTCGGACACTGCGCATTAACCAGCACATTTGGAAAGGGCATCATGGAAAAAAAAAAAAAAAACACAAAATTGCAACTATCGCAAAGGTTGCGCACACCAGAAAGACGTCATTTAGGCTGCTAAAGCGATGGGCCATTTTCGAAGAAAGCAAATGGCGAGCATTAAGCTTTCAGGACCTTAGAGAAGTCCGCATACAGACATGTTTAACGGATAAGCAGACGGCAAATGTCATACTCACGCGAGGAGAGCACGGAGGCAGACTTCGAAGGAAGAAGTGTTGGTGGAGGGCCCATGATCGAATTGCTATGTCCATTCAACATGGGCCTTGCCACACTTCTCCGCTCATGAATCGTGTTGCCTCTGTCGTGTACAGCAGACGGCATAGGCAGCTGCGTGTATCTTGCAGGCTGCGGCAGCGGGATCGTTACCTCGAACGTACGCAGAGGGAATACCTCGCACTTACCTTACGCACACTGCGGTTCGTATCTTGCAGGCCAGGGTTGAGAGCATATATAGCGTTCCAATCCAACTGGAAGCAAGAGGCAAAAGTGAGGGTTGGTACTTGGAAGTCTGCAATCTAGACTAACCTCTTTTCCCTTTGTTTCACCAGCTTCGTGCCACTCGACAACCACCACCTGCCTTCCGGGATCTATTGTTATTATCGTGGCAGAGTGGATTCGACCTGCAAAGATCAGGGCGACATTTGTGTGTCAAACTCCGCATAACCGCGTCTTCAGAGTTGATGCGAATAAAGCTTGTTGCCGATTATTACATGGTACTTTTAAAGTTTACATCTGTGGAGACATGAGTGAATGTTTAAGAGGACTGCAGTGCCAGCACTACAACATGGTACAATACAAGTTGCTAAGTACATCTGAAAGTGCATGATGCAATGGACCTGAACAGATATTAGGTTCCATTTTTTTTATTACGCACTTTTAGGCATTCTACTTTTCATGTTGCAAATGAAGTAAACTTCACGCTAGTCATCTTGTTACACTTTACACAGAGAAACAAATTTTTCCACTTATTCATCTGTGTCCTAATATTTCAAACAGATGAATTACCTGTATCTGCAAATATCTTTTCTCCACTGCTAAATGTGTAACTCCAGCAATAAAGTTGAAGCTGACTACAGTAATAAGTACACCTCACATCAAATAAGTAAAAAGATACCCCCACATACTCCTGACAAACCCATTTCAACAAACCACAGCCATTATATTCCCAATTGACGCGACAGCAATACCCAGTTTCCCCCTTAGTGCCCAGCTGATCTCTGCTCTCAACTCCACTGACATACACATTGAACATTACGCTTCATGTTCTCATTAGCCAAGTGGAGAGAAAAGAATTAAGCACTCAATTTCACGTAAGACTCACAGGATCTTCACTGTCGACATGTGGGTCACTGCCTGGCTACCCCGATTTGTATGCCATTATTGATTCTATCCACAAAGCAACCATGTGACGAGAGGAGAAGGAGGAGGGGAGAGCCTCCCTCGATGTCTACTCGATATCCGTCACGCTAGAATGCACGCAAATTATTGCCTTTCTTCTGCCCTACTGCTGGGAAACTGATGTGTGCCAAAGCGCCAGGTATACAAGTACGCGTGAGCTGGGGCTACCCCAACTACGATTCCACTAGGAAGCCCTACCACTAGGTCAGCCAATTTCCTCGCAGCTGTGGAGTGACCTTGAATTTATTGACATTCGATGACGCAGAAGACGACAAAGCAACTGGCGGTGCCGGATGCATCGAGCTTTAAAATCAATTGTAATTAGGTCTGAAATTTTGGGAGGGAGTGTTCTATTAACCTTGTTCCGGGGAAATGGGTATAATGAGCTCAATCATTAAGTCATTTTACCACAGACAGGCCTCACTGATCCATTACTGGCACATTTCAACGGACTGGATCAAATGGCACATTTTAACGAACATACACCTAGCCTACTGTTAATTCGCTGGGTAGCACCGTCAATTTCTTCAGGATATAACTGCAAGAAAATGACACACGGTAACAAAAGAAGAAAACAATGGCACTGGCTACTGTCAGTCAACTCGATCAACGCGAGTTTCATTTCTCACTTTGAGCCAAACGAGGTTAGCGAGCCTGCACAAATCAATTCCATTACAAATCCACTTTTCTACTGTCATGGATGGAGAACTAACTAAGCTAAATGCAGAGTCGCAAGAACTGGAGGCAAGAAAATAGATTGGTCGTTTGCATCATCTTCACCCTGTTTGTCACAAAAAAATCCTCGACAGTCAGATAGGCACAATATAATACTAACGGGGAAATAAACCGGGTGCATCGAACTGTACAGGGTCATAATAACGTGGCTTCACTGGAAATCAAGTATGCTTCACATTGAATGCCAAGGTCAATTTAAGAGGACGAAGAAGGTACTGCAACTCATCTACATGGTAACTCAATGACTCCACTTCCTCCCACTTGGTGTATTTGTGCATAGCACTTTCCATTGAAGCAATAGAACACTATGGGCTCAAAGTACAAAAACATTTTAGCCACTCCCATCGGTCTTAGTAATTACAGTTTGCTGAGTAACACTAGCTTGATTGAGCACTTCCTGAACTCATGGAGATATTCATTAGTTGTTGTCCGTTTTAACAACTCTTTACAATCAGAAGAGGGGCCTCTGACATATGCTGTCTCGCATGCATCTGTCAAATAGCACCACTTAACAAAATGACTGTTTGCATATTTAAGGATGCTGCCACATCAGGGTCCTACCCTATTTTTCTAGCAACCATTTCCCTTGTAGAGGAGATCAACTAAAGTTCAGATGAACGAATATGATAACATCGTGAAGCACACATGGACATTTCAAAACCGATCAGGAGAAGGTGGCTGTGACGGCTAGTACTCTGTTGGGCGGCTGCCATTAGAAGTGCTGCAGTGAGCAAAATTTGACCATTGCAAGCTCCCCAGGACAGTCAAAACGGATCGAAATAAGATGATGTGACGTGACAATATGAACACAGAGCCCACTCGCTATCATTCGACCTACAGATATTTAGAAATGTTCACTTTCAACCAGAGAGACATGCAGGTTGAACACCCACGTTTAATTCCTCATTTTCGTACATTCCAAATCTCGCTTTCTCAACGTGGACATGCAAGATAACTGCATAAAAAGTGATCCTATTGGCTGCACAAACTTGCAGAAAGAAGGCAAAACCCAATACCTTACAACCATAAGCAACAATGGAGATCTTTTCAAGATACACCCTTTACATAATATTTACACCAGAAGCTCAAACAGAACCCCGATTGTCACCAATCGAACAGAGCTCGCTTAACTGCCAGAAAAAGTGAAAACAATGGAGCCTTGACCTAAAAGTGTGCAATGCCACCGTATGACATAACCAGTCGCCCCCCTCGTAATGCTGGTCACCTTGGAGAGCAGCCCGCATAAGGTCAAGCCTCCCACCCAGTTCCAGGTGGGTAGAGAAGTCCGTCCTCTCACACCCACGGCCTCCCAACCCTCCTCCCTGCACCTATAGGATATTATCGAGTCCCCCATAGAAACAGGAACCACTCTTCATCTACTTCCAAACTGAGCAAATTGATATAGCCTGCATTACACAGCACGGGACCTGTTTGCTCGTGTAGGGTCCCAAAGGAGTTTAAGAGCAACACTTCCATGAAACGTGCAAAGGATGGGCCGAAAACACTAGACACCGGTCTGCTCAACACAAGACTAAATGCTGAAGCTTTTTTACATTGCAATCTCCACCCTTTAAAGTGGGGACAAACGACCCCACTACAGAAACAACAGAGCAAGGAAAAGGCAAGATAGAACTGAACCATTTGGCAAAATGCTGGCAAAAAGCTACTCGGTTATGAAGCTGTCCTTGCATTCCCCCTTCCGTTAATCTGCATTATATAAGAAGCCTTGGACACCCAACCCACCAGTCTTGGCACAGGTATGCTGTGTACTTTTACAGGTGCCAGTAAAGAACTGTAATGCTGATGCCATTATTATTATTGTAGGAACAGAACAAGTCACATTCTATGAATAATTAAGCTACCCATTTCATCCTACTCTAGCCTTTTGTCAAGTGGAATAAAGCGTACAGTCGGCTTAAAAGGATCAAACACAGCAGAGAAAAACACTGATGCTGAAGAGAAGCTGTAACTCCAACAGTCAAAAGACTGTGCCACATCAGCTGGCAAATGCAACTCGTTAAAACCCCATCCACCGTCGTATGGATCAAACTTGTTACAAAATGTAAGAGAGATGGGGAAAAGAAACCCCATTTCAAGGGCATCTAAAAGCCATGACAGGCTCCTCATCTCGGAAATGGCATAAGAGATCACTTCCTCCTGGCAGACAATGTGGGTGACTGTCCCCATCAAGGTAGATGACCTTGTTTATTTAAAAAAGGGCTTTCCTTTCATCATTTTCTGCCACAAAGTGGAGCAATCTCTCTTACAAAATATTTGTAAATATAAATTTCCCAACCTGTGCAGACAGTGGTGGGACATTTTAAATTAAGGCTATGCAAATGCACCACTCTATAAATTGTGATATAACTTTCTGGCAGATTCTATAAGAATTCTGGCAGATCAACACCTATGTATTTACATCTGTATTGTCAGACTTATATTGCCAAACTGCTGATGCGCAATCTGATAAGAAATTGGTGGATTATATTCCAATAAAGATAATTTTGAAGACACTACCCCCCTTAAGATGAAACTAAACTAATAAGCTAAACCAAATATTGCTCTTGAACTCCCTGTCTGCACGGGCTTGACTCGAATTTAATTTCCATATTAAATGTGCGAGTGATTCTTCCATAATGACATCCAAATGCATCACAAACGTCTCTTCGATTGTACTACTCAGTATTGCAACTCATTCCTGTTCTGCCAGGTCGTCTCTTATCTCAAGGATCCTACCAGCGCTAAGTCAACAATCTAAGACAGCCCCAACAGCTGGGAGCCAAATAAACGACTTCTAACGATCGCGGATTAGGAACAGTGCAACTTATCAGGAGCACGATCAAAAACCAAACTGTTGGGGGGTCTGAGACGGAATTTCCCACGCCTCGAATTAACCGAGCAGGATACATTCCTTCGGCAACTGACCCGGCAACAACGAGCACGCCAACGGTAAAACAGGCGTGTGCTTAATTTGGCGCGCCACGACAATTTTCTGCATCCCCCTCCTCCTGCCGCACACAGTTAGCCTCGCACGTTTAGCACAGTAGCTATGCAATGACTCCGAAGACGGGAATGTAGCGAACAAATTTCCAAAAATGTATCAGTCAACGGCTGGGGGTGTTCTAAATTGGTGTTCTCGCAGGAGCAATGAGAAAAAAAGCGCTTGCGTGACGTGCTCAGGAGCAATGCTTCGGGATAGAAACGAGTGAAACGCCGTATTAAGTCATAATACTGCCTAAGAGATTGACCGTATGCAAGCTTTGACATGCTTTGCCACCAAGATATCTGCAATAAAACGGAAGATGGACCCCGGCGATGAGGAGGAGGGAAAAGGCCCCACATATAAAGTACACGTACTTAGAATACAGTGCACTGCGTTCGAAATGAGAGAGACAGTGCTGCGCTGCACGTTCGGGCGTACAATGCTTCGAACAATGCTCACGTAATGACCTCCGCTAATTAAATTTGACTTCGACTGTCAGACTTTCTTAGGGTTAGGTTCAATGAAAATGCGCTCAGAATGGGCTTACCGTCGGTGCGCTGGATGTCAATGCTCTCGCCAACCCTTAATCCACCTGTTTGTGAAGCCATAGTGATTATTTCAACCGCTTCTTGAAATGCTCTAAAAATTGTAACATCAACAGTCCGTTTTGGAGAACACAACGGTTCCGAGATGCGGTTTTTAAAATGACACTCAATGACTGCGAACCTTATGTTATGGAGGGAATTTTGTTTTCTGATTTCAAAGTAACCACGAAACAAAAATATGATAAATAAGTAAACATTATACTTCTTTATTTGTTTTAGCTTTTGTAGTTACACACAATTACACGCTAGGTACTTGGGTGTAGTTCTATGGTTTCGCTGCGGACCTTCAAGCCATGCTCCAGTTTCGGTTTCGAGTTTATGCTGCCGCGATTAACCACCCGTTTTGATCCTGGCCAGTTCATATCCCACCCGACCCAGCGACTAAATATCTTACCCGACCCGACCCGACGAGAAAAGAAGAACAAATACACACTCGATCCGACTGTCCCAGGCATAGAAATCATAAGAATGGTCCATGGTACCAGAAACTACCGGCCGCGAGGAACATACGAGAGCTTCCGATATGCCACTTACAGTACCTCGTATGGCATGTATTTCACTGCAGACGTTCAATACGTGAAACAGTGCGCGACTCCAGAGTGACTGTAAATATATATACCTGTAATAACATAGATAACAACAAGTAACTGAAACCGAATTGTTAAACCACTATTTTCTGTAGTGAACTGCAGTAGTTCAAATGCGTGTGAAGCTATGATTCGTGACAGGAGGTGATTGAAAAACATTCCACACGCNAAAAAAAAAAAAGTAGTAGTTGAAAAAATTATTATTAAAATTCTTGCCTGGAATGTTAATCTTGTATCGCAACAAAACATATTGCTCGGATAGCCTATATCTAGTAATAAGAGCTCTACATCTTGTGCCAGGTTGAAAGCAAATGCGAATGGAATGGAAACTGGTACTTGGAGTAGTTACGGTTACTTTACAGTTACAGCTACATTCTGCAGGAGTAATCAGTAGGAGCAGTTGGACTCCTTCCTAGCTAGTTATTGCCCAGCAGCCAATGCTAACTTGAGTTAGGGCCAAATTTTAAAGCAAATCGCTAGTTGCTACTTCTGCTCTCTCTTCCCAACTTCCAACCTCATTTGTGGACGGTAGAGGCGACATTCTAGGCCATCTAAGTACAAAAACTTTTACCACAGTTTTACATAGTTAGGCTGGTCATCTTCAACTTGTTTTTCTTGACAAAGTATAAATAAAAAAAGAATTAGCCGATTTGTGTTTGGAATAAGTTATTCCAAAAGGGCTGCTCCAGCATCCCACTGCTTACAAACCCTGGAGTTCCCAAGGTTAGCACCTCAAGGATGAGGCTAAGTTGACTTTCTGTACCTTCAGGATGAAAAAATGAGACTAGTCCAAAACTATAGAGGAAGAAGCACCAATACTTTGAAGTCTAGAGCTGAGATCCGAGATTTTGAGCACCTCAGAAGTGAAAAGTTGATTGTTATTAAAGACAGACACAAGACAGGACGTCAACAGACACCATTTATTGATATATACCTCTCAGTCTTTCAGCGCTTGTAGCTGCACAAGTAGAAGAGCACAGGAGTGACTGTTGATTGTTGCTCAGCAAACAGTTTCTGCTACAGTTTACCACGTACAGTAGCATGAACGGTGAGAAACGGTGTCCTTATACCGAGTGCAGGAAGGAACTTAAAGGAAAGCAACAAGAACTATCTCCCCTAATTCGTTTATCGTTTATGATTTTTCTGCGCTATTTCCGATCTCTCTATATTCATAACGACTGCAAAGTACATTTACGTCACGACAGTGATGATCACAAAGGTGAAGCCGTGTTCGACTGTGCATAACCATAAATTAAGTACAGATGCACGAAACGTGACACCAACTTGGAAATCTGGACATCGATCACGCTGAATGAAATAATGGTCCCATGTTCATTTGTTTTTTACATATTGGAGTCGCAATTCCTAGCTACCAATGCAGCCCTGTTAGCCTTTATATATACGTATCTCATACACTTCTCTTTATCGAGTTTCAAGTCAATACAGTTAGCCAATAGTACATTCAAATAAAGCACGAACAAACAGAAACCCCAAGGATTGAGATTGGCTAAGGGCAGGAACATATTTACACTTTCCCAGAATGTGTGTGCCATGCATTTGAGGAAGCTCTAATACTATGTCATCGTCATGAGGTTGGGGCTCTCTGCGTTGAGAAAAGTGGGCCATTGGTCACCCCCAAGAAAAAGCAACGAAAAAGCATTTTACGAGTGCATTCACTTTATGTAGAGTAACGAAGCTGCAGTGTTGTGAAGGTCACCTCAGCACTTGTTGTCGCAGGTTTATCCTAGCCACAAGAACAGTGTCTCTTGTGTGCTCATTTATGTGTTTTCCCTCAAGGCTTACCTACGACCAAAATGCTTCTCGCCTTATAAAATTTTTGCGCGAGTGCTGCGTTTCAAAAACAACCCTCAACAAGTCACACTGTCTGAAGGTCACATGCGATCGTTCAAGAAGCTCAGGTACATCCCCCGATCCCAAAGCGATGTGTTATCTTAAGTTATCTTAACATAGATAGCAGCCCATCATGCTCCACAGAATGCGAAATGACTGAAATTATTTAGCGAGACTGTGGCTACGTCACGAAACCTAAAAAGTTGCAACTAATTCAGAGCTGTGAGCCTTCTATGAGTGCATGAAGAAAAGGTTTTCCAATACGATAGCTCGCAAGTTTAAATTATGTTCCTACCGCCCGCTGTCGGAAAGATTTAAGCATCCGTCACAACGTAAGCTATGCCAGCGACCCGGCTGTACCACATTACGCGAAGCACGAGATACGACACTCCTAACGGAAGCATACAATGTTAGCGGGACAATCAAAGCTCTGACGCCTTGTCAAGACGCGGCGCTTACCCAAAGCGTCTGTGACAGAATCACAGGTTTTGCTGCCAGCTGCCTGCACGATAAAGCTATTTGAAGCTCACACGTGCACAGTAACAACAGGCACTCATCATTTCTTGCTGTCAAGGTGGTTTTTGTGCTTTTTCGTTGTATTAGAGGCTCAGGAGCCTTGCTTCATCCGGTCCATCACCTGCTGGACGTGAGTGACCGTCTCTCGCACGTTGTGCTTCACGACAGAGTTGTAGCCTGGAAGAGAAATTGCAAAGATAGAGTAAGTTTTTCATTTTGTTCATTCACTTCTTCTCATCGATTAATGCTAACACTAAAAGTTTCAAGTAACACGTGCAATATGTGCAATCTCACACAGTGCAAGCCTGGCCTTTGGCCGAGGCCAGAGACCCATCCCTCTCAGACGACTAGATGCCGCAGGACAGTCTGCCTACTCTGCGTATCCGATAATTTGACGGTGATAACAGAATTTCACCTGGTTTAGGCTCTGAAAGCAGATCGTCCAGTTGGCGTAGGATGCTTTCCAGATCGCCATCTAGTGGATGGTCCCTGAGGGGTTGGAGGTGCTGCGGCCTGGCCTCCTCCGGTTCTACGTATGCCAACGGATATGGACGAGTGAGGTCGCCAAATGTGCATTCTTTAGCAGAGTTATCTGTAGAAATCTGGAAGATAGAAATAAATAAGTGACGCTTCCAGGCTAAGCAAGCACACGGTTTTCCTACAGAGCAAATAAGCGTTACAACCTTGTAATTCGTGCGACAATTTACCCGGTCCACGTCTTGTGCGCCGATTATATTTCTGTTTGCTAGATTAGCTCGTCCAATATTTTCTTCGGCACGTTTGCCTGTACAGTCGACGTGACTTTGCTTCGTGGCTAGGTTAGTTAGGCTTAAAACAGCGCACCAGATGAAATTTTGTAGTGAAGGCCGAAGGCATCGTAAGACAGCTGATACATCAAGCCACAGCTTCAACTTCCTGCCATTAGAGGTGACCCAAGTTCACGTAACAGAGCAGTTACTCACCAAACTGCATTACTCAATCTTTCCGACTATTTACTATCAAGCTACACCCCCCGTTTTAACACAGGAAGCACCGCTAATTATTTTCTACACGACGAATAACTTTGATAATTGAAGAAACCCCTCACCGTTACAGTTTTTCGAACACTCCCGTTCTTTCGCAGCGTGCCGTTTGCCTGCCGAATGATAGGAGAAGGTGGAGGCGGGAAATCGGAATCTCCGACCCCAGCGCTGTCAGACTGAGCTTCCCAGCTGTGTGGAGGAGGAGGGGAAGGGCAAGCATCCAGTGCCTTCAGCCCCTTGTGGATTTCCAGGAAGCGATCGATGGCCGGGACACAGTTTCCGTTCGCCGGCGTACTCTGAAGCCACGCCGCGGGAGCATGGTTCCCGCTGTTTGGGACCGCGCCGTTGGGAACGACGCAATCGGTAGTGTCGCCGTTCTGGAGTAAATGCTGCGATAAACGTTTTTATGTAGAAATTACATGTCTCCGTTAAAGGGACAGTCTCGTACAGAAAAATCGATTTCGAAACTTTAATGAAATAAGAATCATTAGTACTAATCTAAGACCGTATCGAAAGCCCATCGGCAGGAGCGCGATAGTTTCCGAGCAATTTAACAAAATAGTAGAGAAAGCAGACGATGGATGTCATATGTTTTTATCGTCTCCCTCCTTTCTTACACAAAGAGACGTCAAGGGTGACGTCAGCAGGAAAAGGCGCGCAATGCGGCTCTTGTGATTGGCTTGCGCGCGCGATCACAGCGCTCGCCTTTCTTGCGGGCGAGTGCTCACACTAAAATTGGAATGAAACCCGGCGC
>JARGYV010058846.1:0-12112 GCA_029532675.1 Ornithodoros moubata | reverse complement strand
GTCCAACATCAGCTAATAATCTTTACGGGCTACCGTTTGAGTCCGGCGTATACTGTCATACGAGCCGCTAAATACTGTTCACAGCGGCGAATGACGTTTATGGTTAACGGACACGATAAAGAGCCAAGGGTGGGGCATGTTGCAACAGCACGGCATATGGCGGAAGAAACAGCTGTAGCGGGCCCAACGCTGCCTATAGTATTTGGTGGCGGTGGTGGTCGTTGATGTTCTTGCGTTTCATCGATCACGTCCATTACCTTTCGTGCCGCATGACCACCGTCCAGTACTGCAGTGATGGCGGTCGCAAGGGAATTGTCGGCTCTAATAGGACACGCCAGGTGCGGACCCTTTTTTGGATGAACGCAGGAAAGACGCCTTCGACAGGGTATACGGTATGGCCTGTCGTTTTTACCGAATGTATTTCCTCAACTTCCATGGGACATTGACTTCTTACTTTGAAAGCATTTTTAAGAAGGCAAAAAGAAGTGATTCTCGGAGAAGGCATTTACCGTCCTGAATACCGTGAGAAGAGTGCACGAGAAACAGCTGCGAAGAACTGAAATATTGAACAGGGTTTCGCCATAAACAGCTTGGAATACAAGCGCTATACATAATCCTTTCATACGAGCTCGCAACGTAATCGCCTTTAACGCTTAATTCGCTTAGAGTCCCTCATTCAGGCCGAGACAGTTTCTCCTACGTTTGCCCTGCCCCCACCAGTTTCTTATTTCTCGCAAAGCGCCTCAGGGACGTATACAAGGAAAGTCCGAGCCGCTTATTTCAGAAAACGCGTGTGAGGATTATGGACACTATAAACTCGCGCTAGTTAGCGACAGAAACGTTTCTTCCCATCAAACACGCAAGCAGGCACCCACAAAAGACTCCGGGCGAGTTATCGAAGGAGAGGAATCCTAGAGTTCCGGAATTATAGCCCCCACATCGTTATTAGCGCATGCAGCTAAGAAGGTCCAAAGGAGACCAAAAAGTAGGCGCACGTCAAAAGATTCCCAGGTGGTCTAAATTATCGGCAGTCCTAAACTGTGGCGTCGCTCGTGATCGCAGTTGTCTCGCGACGTAAACCCACAAATTATTATCATTATCTAAAAGTAGGCATGGACAATATGCGGGCTGTTTCTCATTTTGTCAACACGCGGTACCAGACTGATATGTTAGTGTGTGTATTGCTGGACCAGGCTAAACAAAAAGCCCTTTACACTGGGAACACTTTTGGGACCCTACACCAGCGTTGCTGACATGTACTTCGACACTTCATGAAATTCGTCGGGGTACTTGGTTCCCAGTAGACAACCAAGGACGCCAGGACCCACCAAGTTGAGGGCCAGCCGAGTTGAGAGCCAGCCATGATCATACTTGATTCCACCCTCATTTACTCACCCATGGTAACGGGGTAGGGTAAGGCACTAGGAGCGGTGAATATCCCCATATCGTCACCATCATTTATTCTTGATGGTATACCATTCTTCCGTGTCGTGCATAATCTTGGTTACCCATCCCAAATAAACAACGTGTTTTTCCTTTTTGCTTTAGGCCTTACATTCTTACGTCGATCGCAGGTTTTCAGCTGCCTTATAGGAAACGATGTATACAAGAACCAGAAGCATAGTGCGTAGTATTTCACCCACTTTAGCCAACGAACTACCCGTCCTTACCAGTGACTACTTGCATGGACTGAGCTCGAATGGCAGACCGACCTACGCTCTTACCGGCAGACAAACAAACCCCAAACACGCGGTGAACTGACGCACAAAATCCGTGCTCCCCTTTCACCGCATGTTTAACGCACGAACACGCCGTACAAAACAGACAAAAGACAGGACACACAAGCCGAGCCTCCTGAAAGAACCGATGGAGAACCCGGTGAAAATACCAGATAGCTCCCTACAGTGGCCGATGGTACCTTCCTTCCGTCGACAGCGAATTATAGAAGTTGTCTGCGCGATCTAAGGTGTTCATTGATTGCCAGTCTAAAGAGGAGCCCACCCACAGCCGGTCGGCTGAGCATTGATCGAGGCTTCAGAGACGACGGGGGTTTCGTGTGGCAAGAAGCGAGCACGCCTCTCTTCCCGAGCGCCTGGCATTTCCAACCCACCGTTTCTGCCTCACAATATGGGACGAACGAGCGACACGATAGCCTGCGCGACGGATCAGAATACGCGCTCTTTTGTAGCACAGCCATCAATAGCTGCTGCTGCTGCATTGTCCTGTGTGTCAGATAAAGTAAATAAATAAAGAGTAAAAATAAGAAAGAAGAGAAAAAGAAGATGCTATCCCACTAAGATATCTCATATAGGAGTGTGCATCCCCAGATATCAGCCCCATTGAACCACTCTCCTACGCACCGCACTATTTATCTCCATTCCACTAAGGCATAGACCACGTGCTGCAATCTATGGCGTAGATTCATCGCATCATAGAAAAGTCGTTTCTCCCAAACGCACGTTTTGCCTCCCAACCATCAGGAACGAGAAATCCAACCAGCTTATACGATATATCATTTCCTCTCTCTATATAAAGCGACCCCCGCATTATTATCTGGCATTAATCGATCACGGTGCCACCAAGAGAGGGAAAAAAAGCGACGGGGGATGTGGGCGCCAATCATTGGGCGCTGATTTCACGCTAACGATGGCCCAAAAATCATCCGCGCAAAGTTTCTTCCGGAACAATTCCGCGCGCCTGATGAAAAAGGATGGACAGAAAGTCCGGAACAGTGTGGAAATTTTCACATTGGGTGACACGTCCTGGATTTTTATTACTTTCGTTATCGTGCTGGCATCGTGGGAAAGGTTCCGTGAGACTCTTTTCATGCCTGGGCCATCCGTACCATTAGCGGGAGGTTTGTAATATCATCTGTAACGGCAGCCACCTAGGGAATAGCTGTGCATTACTCGCGTCCATCCCCCTCCCGCCCCACTACCGAAAAAAAAAAGGGGGTGTGGGAGGCGAATGCCCTGCAATAGGAAACCGTCCTCACTCTATAGCCCTGCTGTCGATCTCTACTCGCGATAACAGACTGAGCTCACCGGATTAGGCGGATGAGCCCGGTTCAGCGCAAGGAGATAACGTTCAGAATTAATTCGGGCGAATTTGTCAGCGTGATATAGTCTAGCGCAAAGATTGCCTGGTAATGACATCGAAGATAGCACAATAGCGGCAGTGTATGGTACTTCTACCGGGCCATATATCTAGATCATATCAGATGTTTGTTCGGCCAGAGATCCGGTGATCCATCAGTGAAAAGGCTCCTTTGTTCGTTTTCGTTTGTTTGCTTGCTAATGCTTGGTAAGTATTAGGGAAGTAATGCGGGTCGGTCGTCCCCATTCTCCCCTGGTGATTCACGGGACTGTGCTTTATACTACAAGCCAGCCTTGGACGGGACGCATGAGTTATACGCGTCCGTGCTGTCCTACCATTAGGGCTGAATTGTTCTTTCCCAACGCGCGGTAAAAGTAATCTTAAGTAAGCTCATCAGGAGCGATTTTATACCTTTAAAAAAAAGGAAGAAAGGGGTAGAATGCAGAGTGCGCTCCTCCAAACGAATTATGTGACGTTCAAATGAGAATTTAGATGTATGCCTATCGTTTTTTTTTTTTTTTCTTTCTTTCTTGTCACGAACCGACCTGTTCAAACTGTTTCTCGCCTCATGTTTGATGCTGAACACTGTGCTGTGCGTAACAGATAACGTTTTTTTTTTTATGCTGATTCGTTTCCCGGACGGCTCTTCCCCCGAATTTGGACCAACAATGGCTTCCCCAGAATAACAGAATATCCATCGGATATTTTCGCCATCATCGGATGCTGCATTGCTGTCTTCTCTCGTTATGCGAGTCAATTGAAGGGAGGGGGACCGGCAATTGACGCGTGCATGTTCGCATTCACAAACACGCACACACACGAAAAAGAAAAACAAAACAAAGAAAAGGAAGGAAGGTGATGTGGAGGTTGGATCAACGTAATTTAGGACAAGGCAGAAGAAGAATGTCTATATTCCGTCTGGCGTTCCAATGTTCTAGAAGCTTCGGGGAATCCCCTAAACTCTCGCTTTCATTCTCTCATTTGGAAGGTTACATTTAGGGCACTGCGAAAGAGATATCGAAAGCGCTCTGTACCACTTCATAATGACAACAGCTCGTTTCTAATTTACCCATACCCATGCTAAGCCGTGGCGAAACGCCGTCGTGACTAATGGTCAGAGAGGAGAAGAACCACGGTTTTTAGCTACATCACGTCATCCCCCCTCTCTCTCGGTCAACGTGTACAAGACCGACACTGTATATCGACTAATATTCGAGGCGGCCCAGCCATAAGTCAGTTGCACGCGTGTAACCGGACGACTGATTCCTAAATGCACACATACATTCCCTGCTAATTTACGTAAATGATTGCAACCGGCTGTGAAATTGGGCTCGCTTTTCTCACTCTCTTTAAAGTTCCGCTACATAAAAACGTCGGTTAAGTAAAGGGAGGGAAAAAAAGAAAGCATTTAATAGTGCGCGTCTGCGGACGCAGCTTGCCAGAATCTCGAGCTTAATTAGAATGATGTGCATCAATCTTCATTGAGAGCAACAGCAGATTCATCCTCGCAAACTTCCAACGTAATAGGTCCGGAAGACGCTGAGAATGTCCAGACAATATTTATCCGCAATATCCCACTTGCACAAAATTGAATAATCCCGAACGGCCAAAGCAAGGGGGGGAACAGAAAGGAAAGCAGATTTCTTCACGGATAAATAGCGCGCCCTTCACCAATCATTAGTTCCTTTTACGGCTTCACTTCCTCTCTCTTTTCTCTCTCTCCCCCTTTGGTCTTTCTGTCTTTACTTTTTCCGAAATAAAGAAAGCTGCAGCCAAATCCATTATCTTACATCGAGAAAGAATGGCAAATGAAAGGAGAGGAAAGAGAAAGGGCGTTGTCAGATCACATTATTTTCTTCTAGCAGTATGCATTTTAACACAGCTGACTCATATGGTCCACAGTATCGTGATTTTGTATTTATTTTTAAAAATTCACTTTCATTGTTTTTCTTTCTTTCCTTGCTTTTAATACTTTCTTTTCTTTGCCATTACAGCGCACGAAAAGATCAGATAAGCAGCACTGTTTTGGCGACCTCTGTATCAGTCTTTCTCCCTGTAAAACTGGCTCTCTCGCACGTTTAGCCGTCTGTAATAGTGAAGACGATGACGTATAGCAATGCGACGTGACAGGCGCCTCAACACATGTGTCTACTTCTCCCTCACCATCCTGCTAGCACTGCACCGTTATAGTGTGGCACCTGCCGACTCTCCTGCTGATTGAAACCTACTGGTTGGACGTATACTTCCTACTAACAGAGTGAGCACGATCCTGGCCTATCGCCCCATTGCCTAAGCGTCACATGCACGTGGCACCACCACCAGCAGATTTGCCTACAAAGTACGGAGGACCCTATCCAGAGTCCGTCAACTGCTACTGCCAGGTTTAAAGCTGCCTTTCGTCGCACCCCTCTCGCTCATTTTAAACTCCCAAAATCCCCTTTTTTGCTCTAAAAGAATTAAAATAAAAAAGGAAAACCAAAACGCCAATAATTCCGCCCGAGGCTCCTTCTCAAGCTCAGCACGCCCCAGCGAATGCCCTTTAAAAGCGTTATTTTTTGTGGTCCGTTTTGATCCTCCACCCGTAAGAACTCCTATTCATTCATCACTCGTAAGCAGCAAAGCATTCAGCAGTTGAAAACTTTCCTTCTTGAATGTTAAATACAAAGCGCTGTAATGAAATAGTTATTTCCACACCACGATTTGCTCGGCACAGATTACGGCGTCGGTCTCAACATTCTCCTTTGTTTTTTCGCTGCACTTCAAAATTCTGGGCACGCATTGCTTTAAAGTTCAGAGCCCACAAAGTATGGACATCCGCGGAATAACAACAATCGACATGCTGTAGCAGTAAAAACGAATGAAAACATTCAATCTGTGGTTGGTTCCTCGACAATCGAGTGGGCCAAGTTTTTGTGCTTCCGCAATATGCAACCGCGAACATTCCAGGGAATGACAATGACACTGAAGGGCTCTTTTTACTTCGCTCTATGGTTTCTCTCTATGGCCCTTCCTGGGTGTTTGAGTATGGTCGCGTGGCCATTTCGGGTGTGTGCCGTATTTCGTTACTCCACAGGCAGAAAAGAATGCGGCACCTCTTTCCGCCTCGAGATTTGTAGATTTTTTCCCCACATCGTCGGTGCCTCGCGAGCCTGCACAGAACACGAAACAAAAAGGACAACCCTACAGACGCTACGCGTGAGATCTCACCTCACGGTTTAAATTTCTGCTTTTACGATGTGTGGTTTCCAATGTAATTTGGGCGTTCCTAATGCATTGTCTCTGCACTACAACAAAGTATTTAAAATAAAAATAACTGAAACGTACTGCGCAATGTATATCTTGACAGTCCACCTTCATGCCTGACTCATCTCGGTTTCTCTATCACTCACGTAATGTTTCTGGTGGGGAGGGGATGTTATGCCCTTAAGGCAGAGGTGAATCACCCGGGGCATTCCTGTGTGGGTTGTCGCTCCTAACCTCTTCGTCATACGTGCCCGCACGCGGCTGATGGTATGACCAAGTGGCTAACTGCCCCGCCAGGGGCAGCCAAATGGAAAACGCCAAACTAATATTGTTAGCAGTCCCCAATATATTCGTTGTGCATTTTCGATTGACAGGATCGGGCTAATTAGCGGACATCTTGCTCTAAAAGGAGATGTCAAATGAACGCAGTGTTCATACATTGAATGCAGAACTGCTAAAACGACTGTCGAATTGGCGACAATTGGCTTCTATTCGCTGAGTAAGATCTGCTTGTAAGGAATGCACTGAAAGCAGCAGCTCTTCGCGATCATCACACAACTCCATGCACAGAGGAGCAATAGGGGATGATGATCTGACCGCACTCTTCGCCCTTGCATGATCAATTCCGTTTTGTAGATATGGCGCGTCCGTTGTGGGCAATATCGCACGGAACTTATGGTCCGGAGAATGATCGCCTGGAACTGCCGGCAGTATTTCACCCAATAAATGTACTTTTGAATCCACAGGCATCTCTGCCTCTTTACATCGCCCATGCTTTCAAAAAACCCCTGGAAGGGGACGCGACGAGAGGACATGACGTGCACGCGAGGTCTTGTCATGGACGTCATGCATTCAGTCCTCCCGGAAGAAAACAAGCAGCAACAAAAATCATCCGCGTTTGCAGTGTCGTACACTTCAAGGACCGTTCAACGCGTGGCTGAGAACAGTGCCATATATGTGCCTTTTTCTATCATTTCAAATAGCTGCGCACATCGAACATCCGATGTCAAAGCCATTCACAACTATCCGTTCGTTCATTTCATAAATCATTTAAAGTGGAGGTCTCCTGACGTAGACCTCGACGTTTTAGTGGCACCGAGCGGCATGCTGTCGCGCGGAACCTCGTTACTTTGTAGAAGCAGGAGGCAAGAAGAAGATAACGGCTTTACTTTATTTCGCTTGTCTTATTAGCGCGGCTAAAACATTTCGCCCAGGGACATCCCAGTGAGCGGAAGCCTCCGTATGACTTTATTACGACGAAAGCGTCACGGCTTCTTAAACACATGAACGACGTTGTAAAGAACGGCTAACCCGCTGTATCCGTCTTGTCCATGCGCCGCACAATTTTCTAAATTGGCTCAGCAGCACCGCAAGAAAAGGGGATAACGTTGACTTTTATTAACTCTTGCAGTACAGGAGGTTTGTATGGGAGGCTTACCGTAATGCGTGGAAGCTTAATATCCTATTTATTTTTTTTCTTACTGAACTGGACTGTATACCGAGTGGGAGTCGAACACGCATCCCTCTAATCTGCTGGTCAGAGATGTTACTGATTGTAATTTTAATTAAATGAAGCTGGTAACCTCTCTGGTCGGAAATTCGAAGGACGTGAGTTCGAGTACCACTCGATGCACACTTTTCATCGATTGCATTTAATTAATTACAATGTTAGTGGGCATTCATCGCGAGACTTCGTTTTATGTTTTCATGTTTTATGTTTATCCTGTTTAATGTTAGGCGACTTCTTTATGAATAACTTCTCCAGTTGCAGCCTTCAAGCGATGATGGATCTCTCCATTCGCTTAAATCTTATACAGCCCTTTTCCAGCCCGTAAATCCGCAACACTTCCAACGAACCACATTAAGCATACGCTGGAGAATGCTACAGAGGTTTTGCGCGTTCTCTTTAGGGCACTTTGAAGCAGTATGGTAATATCGTGCAGGGGGCAGAGGGTACAGTCCCTAATAGCTAACATTCAGATGTTTTCTATATAACCTCCATTCTTTCACCGAGCCTGCATTCACGCCCATATTAGCATGCAAATGCAAGGTTGCTTTTGCTTCGCCTACAATTTGCAGTTAGAACGAGATTTTCCAATTTCCGAACGCTTTCTTTGAGATGCAAAACGGTACGCTTAGTGCTTTCAGCAATGGCGTCGAGACAAGAGGTCGTCGAGACCTGAAAGGTACCTTCTTCCCACATACGCGCGTCAGCTCCGGCTAAATGTGGCGTTTTCATCGTACTTCCGCAACAATTGCTTGGCACCTCATGTAACGCCGCAACTAGTCAAAACATTTGCATGGACTCTATACGTCTGCTCTCTCAGAAGTTTGCGAACATGTCCTGCAGACGTAGGAGATGGTGATCGATGCAAAACGTCTCAAAGAAAACATCAATGGCATTCATTGACTATACGTAGGTATAGTTGTAATCACGTCAAAGCCCCATTAATAGCCCCAACTGCCTTGCAGGCTTTGTCTCGCTAAGATTAGGCATTGCAGACTGTCCCCGTCTGCTTGATTAGGTACACAAACATCGTGTTTTCCGTCATGCCTCAGAACACCGTCTCCATGTATTTTGCAGTTTTCCGTTCGTAAGGGGTTGTTCGAAATAGGAACGTGCATGGTGGCCGATAACAGGTTTACGCTTTTTTCAGTCGGCTAGCGTAGACCGTTCGCATGAAACGTCCCGCAAGTTGCGTCACAAAAAATAAAATCTTCAGCTGAAATGAAACTAATCATTATAAAAAGGTCATTTCCTGGAATGTTTCTGGAATACACCAGAATGTCCCGACGAAACAACTTTTACTAGTTGAGCAAGAAAAGAAGAGCTTCAAGTCGACGAGTTAATGAACCGAAGCCGAACTTAATTCCGCGACACCTCCGACGGTGCAAGTAAGGAAGGAGAGAAGGTCACCGCCATCGATGCATCGATTCGTTTTGAAACAGTTCTGCAACTCGCCATGAAGAGGTCTCTACCCCGGACAGAATTCTTTCTCTTTAATCCTCCTTTTCTGCTCCTATTTATTTGCGAAAGAACGAGAAAGTAAAACAAGAACAGACAGGCGAAATGAAAGTGTGATCGATCAGAGTGCTTTAGTTATGAACTGCAACCGGAATTGATCCAAACCCTGATTCAACGCTGCCCTGCCGGGAGCACAGTTCATTATTACATGAAGTTCCCTCTTGGCGTTGTTTACCTTGTGTGCGGGCAATACGTGAGTCGGGTTAGCGTTGCCCGTATCTCTACGGGTTATTAAAGAAGAACTATGTGCTTCGGTATTTATAGAAGAAAGCGGTAGGAGGTCGTGAATCGAAGGCAAACGAAAGGGTCCCAAGGTTTGCAGGTCACACGACTGCATGGCCGTGGCGTGGCAGCAGTCCTTGAATGCTACTGTCATTCCTCACGCTTTCATTTTTTTCCGCTTTTAACAACACACGGAGAAAAGGAGAAAAAAATCAACATACGGGCGTGCCAGTTGTCCTTGCATGTGCTGCATATAGGCTGAGATGGATGTCGAGATAGCTGCGATCATAGTCCGGTAATACCTAATATAGTCTTGGACACTCTTACCCTCTTCAGTTCAAGAGGCCATTACATAAAATAAATGATTCCGCGCTCCTTCTTCGTCTCCCTCTCTATTCTCTCTATTTTTTTTTTTTTTTGTCACACCTTTTCTCTCTCTTGCTAGCTTGTGTTATACGCGAATTCAATGAGAGCAACTCCAATAATTAGTGGGGTGGGGGTACGGTTTTATCAGGGATATGTCATCCTGGCCGTAAGTCGATTTGCTACGTCTATTCTTTTCCCAAGAAAACCGAGGAACCCATCAAGGCCTTCTCACTGAGTTAAGTGAAAGCCCGTTAGTTGAAAGTAACTCACCTAGTCAACGATTAGAAAGTCAGGGGCCGTTTATACATACGTCGGCCGGAGGCTCAATTCATACGCCATGCTTAACAGATAGCTCCATGAATTTTAGACTATATGCCTTCTGTGCTTGTTTGCTAACGCTGCAACAGCCGTTCACCACATCATGAGATGTTATTATATGTTAGATGTTATCGTTATAAAGACAGGCTGCTTTAGGTTGCTTTAACAACAGCCATTTGTGTGTATGACTTCAGACTGAGCAAAGAAACAGCAAAAAAATTCACAAGCACCTTAGATGACAGTGATGGTACCAAATGCACATCACTATAGGTAACAATGACGTGAAGTGCCTATGATAAAACTATAAAATCCTTAGTGTTAGCGAGAGTATAGTGAGTGCGAATAAAGCCAGAAGACAAGAACGACAGATCAGTTGCGACGAAGATGTTTCGCTGCTGGGTTCACGAAATGTTGACGTAAATGAGGTGCGAAATATGAGCTCAACTTAAAAATCAAGACAGATGATGAACTACAGTACGCGCAGAAAGCCTGCGGCTATTAGGAAGGCGATGATTATATGAAGTATGCGGATTTGATCGAAGGAAAGACCGGAAAACCCATGGTAAAAACACGGCACTCCACTGAAAAACCTGCGATGACACCGACGTAAGGGGACTTCACCTACGTTTTCAACGCGTGTATGTTGTGAAACATCCCCTAGACACGACAACTACGTGAATACAGGTCAGCGTCAACGAAGCAAAGAGGTTCCAGAGTCACGGATTATTCATGCCTTACGCCAGTATACCACTGCTTTGACGTGGAATTCGCGGTTCTGAATGTCGGTCGACAAAGTATGTAGACACAGTCTGTCGAAGGTCCGCAGATTCAGGGTCAGTCCCACGCACGAGGACCCGCAGCAACGGAAGGGCCATTATGCCGTTTCTCCCGCATTGTGTACGCTGTCCCCGCGGTATTCTATGTCCCAAAGCGACTGCAGCCCAGGAAGGATAATAAGCCTGCTTCCTTCAAAGCGAGAGAATCAATCCCACCCACATCTCTTTCGCCCACTGCTGCAATGTCGGACACTTCAATAAAGTCGAGCAGCCCCGATGGAGAGGGAATTCCACAATGGGCTTCGGAATTGGCGACTATGTACACGAGAGTGTTGTAGAGTTCACATTTAACAACCAGCTGCGTGCACCCAAAAGCATCCAGGAATGTCCGACGACACAGCGCCGATCTCCTTCTTCTGCCTTCTCCTTTCTGACCTCGACCAAGATCCCCGCATCTTTTTCTTTCTTTCCACGATCATCATAATCAGTTCACTGAAAGCTAAAATCTCGACAACTGCAGCGCTGATATGATTAAGGTGACGTTTCCCATCACGATGAGTTATTTCGGGGCGTTCGTTCCTTACAAGATAATTCTAAATTTTCAATCCGTGCGAAAGCGATTTCGACCTTTCTCCTGTCTCCTTCTTTCTATTTTTTTACAGCTTACTTTCGAGCTTCAGCACCGTTTAAAACTGTATTACGTATATATATCATGAGTAGTGTCACGAAACCGAATCTCCGAAAGAAAAGGAAAAAAGAAAGAAAGATATACGGCATCCCGAAATACTGATGATGACATACGAATCTCATCAGAGAACTCATATTCTAAACTCCACTTTTTTAATTCAATCTTTGTCTTATATTGTTCCCTCTATTCTCAACATGTATCATGCACGTAATATAAATATTGAAGCTTTAGCTGTATCATCATTGAGAGTTTTATTCATGTGAGTTTATGTCCTGTTATAATAAGTCTTAAACATGTCCTAATTATGGCACTATCTTGCAGGATTAATGTGAGTAACATGTATGTTTTTTGCCTCAACCGACGAGTGTTACAGGGATT
>JARGYV010058796.1:0-12974 GCA_029532675.1 Ornithodoros moubata | reverse complement strand
ATATCTTGAAAGTAAATAAAGGGAGTGGCGTGGCCCGCTCAGCGCATGTGAATGATAAAGTAATGCAGCACTTTCATGGATGAATATATTTTAAAACTGAAACAATTCATGAACAGGCCAGTTCTCGTCAGTTTCAATCTTTAACTCTGTTTGTCGTCTTCTATACTTGTGGTCAGCCTCGTCATGTCTCGCTGTCTGGCTATAGCTGGGTGCATCTTTCTTAATTTTTTTTTTTCAAACTCACTTTGGCACTCGGATCATAATAATTTATGGTTGCAACGAGATACGATGCTCTTGACGACAACGACGTCGTGCGCGGCATCGTACCACAAAATGGGACACCGTATATCTGACCCAGCACTCAAAACTGTCAAGTCTTAGATTTTCCAATCTCACAACAGATTTCTGCGTATCTTATTCACAATTGATATATAGCATTCGCTTGCGAAAAGAAAGACTGCTTTAGTAGTTTGAATTGAAATAAAAATGCAAAAAACAAACGAGGATTTAGGCTCTATCAGGATGGACACGTCGTGAGGATGCGGATGATTATGATTTGGATTCTCACAACTCTGCGGCATCTGTCACGATCAATAGTTGCCTTACTCTTAGTACACCGGAACGTTTCCTGTGCAAAATCCTGCTAGTGTGTGTGGAGTATTGTAAAGCCAACGCGCGTAGCCGTGCGCGCCTGTGGTTGGTTAGAGACATGCAATTCAACCGAACACATGATGTCCACTATGACAGAGCCCATGTATGCGCACTATTCCATTAGATACATTGTTCAAGTTAACAACCTGCAAGGCTTACATATTTACCAGCTATACGCAAAAAAAAAGAACTTTTTCTTCATTTTCTTTTCGTTTTTTTTTNCAAAAAAAAAAGAACTTTTTCTTCATTTTCTTTTCGTTTTTCTTTTTTTTTTTTTTTTCAGGGCGGTCGTCGCACACATCCTGTAAAGTAGACCTAATGGAATATCAGAGTGTCGATCAGCACCTGGTTTGTGTTTTTGTTGTAAACAGAAGAGGAATATGATAATCACTATACATAGCTAGGACTTGGTGCTCCAGTACTATTAGAGCGTGTATTGTCTGTGTGTGTGTGTACTATTAGAGTGTGTATAGTCATCAGTTAGGGGAGCTACCTACCTATTAGAGAATCTACGGAAGGTTAAACAAAAGAAACTGTCGAGGGATTCAAAATCAGTGCAAACAATATCCACTGGCAGAAATGTCTGAGAAAACAGTGGCTGTTCATAAGGGCCGATCAGCGCTTCTTTCGATACTCCCGTATTGATTGCTCACGCAAGGCAATCTAAAGAACCGTTAGTATCTAAAGAACCGCTTTACAATTCATCTATTCAAAATCGCATAAATTAAATACATAATATGCTTTATAACAAAGTTACACTTACGCTTACTAGATTTACGCACCAGTCGAGGTTTGCTCATGCACATTCATCATACATTGCATAAATTTCACTGTGGGATAAATTAGTGTACTTTCATAATTCCCTACTATTCATCGTTGTCATTCAACGGTCGAAATATGGCATGGTTAGCTTTCCATGGTGTTTAGAGTTGTTTTTCTCTTCTGGTGTTGTTATCAGCAAGTCCTCAAATAAAAGTTCAGTTAACGGCAGGATGTCTTTCCAAATAACATGTTTGATTTGTATTAGATTTGTATGACTGGAGCGCCTCAGTAGGCCGCACTGCTGGTACACAGAGCTGCAAAAAAATGAACATGGATAACTAACTACATATACTGTAAACGTATCTATATCCCCGATGTATTAGCTCTCGCGAATTGCCAAAAAGCTCGTTTTTAAAGTTATTCGCCTGTTCTACATTTCGCACTCCCTCACTAGTTTTTCACCATTGGCCAGACAGATTAGAATTATTCGCGTGTACACATTTTCGCGATTTTTTTTTTATAGGCGAAAAACGCGAAAATCAATACTTCGCGAGTATAAACACGCTTACAGTATACAGGAAAAAAAAAAAAAAAAAACTTTCGGTATCTGTTAGACCTTGCGAGATCAGTATCAGAAGAGAATTCGCCAGGGAAATTTACTTCTTCCAATGCAATATATGAGGGCGGTTCCTTCCTGTAAAAAGGAAAAAAGAAGTAAAAAAAAAATGCTCCAAATGATGAGACCGAAAGCTCAGAAGAATCGAGAGGTGCGGCGTATGGCTAGTAGCCGATGAATGGGGCACTGCGGTACACAGCACAACGCATGGACATCATGATTTCAAATAATATAATCATAAGATTCATTTTCTTACAATCATCATTATTTCATCGCGCATGACAGCCGGTGGAAAGAACAGCCAAAAGTAGTTGTAGAAAGTGCCACGTGATGGTTGATTGTCCTAGTACGTTTCGATGAACGTGCAAAGAGTAGCAATACTAGAAAGAATGCATGTATTTTATCCATTATACCATCAATCCATTTTTGCATATTCACGGTATCTTTTTGCGGGCATATCATGCTTCGAGGTCGCTGAGTTTGAGCAGGGTGTCGCGACGGCCAATCGAGTGCTTCTGCGGCAGTTAACAGCACGCGTACGAAAGGAAAGAAGGAATAAGGAATAATTGCAGGAAAAGGTAAACGATAAACCGACATTTTAAAGCCGTTGTGTTGTTGAATAGCGTGATATTGGTGATTTCCGCTTCAAGTCAAGCTGACGTACCGAAGGCACTAGCTCAAAGCACCAAGGCAGTCGTTTTCGCACACATCTGAGCGAAATCGAGTGGGGTACGTGACACACTGTTACTTACAGTGGAACACATTTACATCCCTTTACGTAAATAAATTGTAATGATGACATGAAATTTATTTAATTGAAATACTGTTTTGCTTAGGCCACCATGAGGCGTACCACACTAAGAAAGCCGTAACCGAACACTGAGCTTTCATGACTCAGTCGACGTCCAGTCCACGACAGACTAACTAAGACAAAACACCGCCCGCAACATTTATCGCCGACAAAAGAAAGTGCGTTTTCTTGTAATCACAACAAAGGAAAATGCAACACGCGGAACGAAGGCATGTCTTGAACGGACGCATCTGAAGAAAGAAATCATCCATCAGAGCCATTTGCCGCTAAAGGTATCAGTGATCAGTGTCATTCGCACCCCTCCGCACGGATCAGTTATATAAATGAATAAACGTGAGCAATGAGAAGTTGGGCTTCATGAATACCGGTTCGTGTCCTAAGCGATTTTCGATGAGATCAGAAGCTGTTCATATAAAATACGCGTCCCATGTCTATGCTCCGACTGACTAAGTGATAGTCGATAAATCGCTCAAAATGCCTCCCTCAGAGTGTCGTTTCGTGTGGCGTTTGGCAACTTCCAGCGTGGTTTTGTTCAGCGCCTGTGGCAATGCGCGCCGCGCACATTCTTTGCTGCGGCACGGTTCATGCCTGCTAATTGCCCTGCATCATTGAAATAATAAAATATGCAGTGGTGGCCGCCGACAGGACATCAAAGACGCGGCATGCCTTTTTACGTAACTTGCCTGTGCGGTGTACAACGTTGTTCATGAAACATATTGAGTTTTGGTTTTCTTAATATGAATGAGGATAGATGATGGCTGCCATCGTTTATCATTTATGTCTCCATAAAAATAACGATAACAAGAAATGAGAGTAAAATGTACAGAAAATGGTTGCAGCTGTTTTCAGCTTTTTTTTTCTTCCCCTAGCAACCCATCAAGTCTTGTTTTCATGTAATAATATGAGTAATGAATTGATTGACCGAAGCACACTATTGTGCCAACCAAACCTGGCGTGCCAAACAATAAAATAAAACGACGCTGCACAACGGCAGTAGCTCCTATTTGATCTGTCGTGCACGCGGTCGCAGCCTAAAATCTTGGGTCATCTTACCTTAGCGACTGATATACATCACTTGGCCATTAGCGAAACTAGTAATCGTTGCACCTGTAAAGGTCGTTATGTCTGGAAAAATGATAGGAAGTCTCTCCAATAAGCACCGAGTGGAGGGGAGGTTGGGACGGACTCACGTCATGGTATTGTTGTAGGTGGCGGCTGTTTTCTATTTAAAACGAAGCTACTCATGCCACACAATGTCCCAACACTTGGTCTACAATCCTGCCACTTAAGGCGCTTTCGTTCACCAATTGGTGGCTTGAGCTTACGGAAAAAAAGAACACTCGTCGCCGGGCGTCGCGTTCAGTGAAACGTTGTTCCCCTTCTTGTGCATCTTCCTGAATATTATCCGGCACAGGAGCCTGGTTCCCAACAATCAAGGCTTGCATTTCAGTCATTGAGAAGCACCGGTAGCTCTGTGATATGGCCGCCATGGAAAGAATGTGGTCCACATGTCTTCATTGCATTCCAGCGCTCGTTTCGGCAGGCTAGGAACGTGGTCGCTTGCATATTATGCCTGAAATCCCGTATGGATCTCCGCTGAGGTTACGGATGGAGACCTTCTGATGGGGACGTAGATTTCGGGAAGGAGGAATGTCTCCGTCTTTGCAGCTCGGTGCTGTTGTATGTTTGAGAAGGGGGAGTGCCGAGGAAAGCTCCCTTCCAAATACCATACTGACGTCTTACCAATTGACGAACATCTGGTTGTGTGTTGCTTAAGTAAAAAGCAAACAACTCTACACCTCATGGAAACTTTTTGGTCTTTTTGAGAGCGTCCTTCACTCCTGCAAGCATTCTTTGAATTTCTTCATTAGTGTCAGGGTGATACGGAGCGCTTGTTACAGAAGTGGTGCCGTTGCGATGATTAAACTCCTTAACTCCTCCGATTAACTCCTGTACGGAGCAATGGAGTCTTCTCGTCGTTGGGCGTCTTCCTCACGACTCTTTAGTCATGTCCAAGGTGAGTGCGAAGTCAAGGTTTAGCTCTCGAGCTAGGACAGTACTGGCCACCGAAGCGACTCTTCCTGAGTTCTGGATTGTTCGCATGGTATGGCAGGTACGCACANCAAGCTGCCTTCGGGTGGAGTTGTTATCTGGTTTCTAGAGTAATGGTACTATACGTGTAAAGGGGCCTACCTCCAGAGTAGGTAGCTCCCCTACCTGATGACAATACACACTTCTGCTAAGATAAAGGTTTCATCGTCGGACACCACCTTTCCTGGCCCGCCGAAAGAAAAAAAAAAGTATATAGATATATATGTATATATATATATATATACTCTCTTTTTTTTCCACTCCTGAATGACGTCCCTCGATGTTGGACAGCGAACGATAATAAATTCTATTCATTTCGTATAAGCATCCACCATAACTTGTAACACATAACAGTCTGTGCAGATGGACGTGTATAGTGAGTGTATTCCTTGCCATGGACGTGTAGCCCGTTCAAAAGAAGGCGTAGGAACCCGAAATGTCAGCCTACGGGTCCCTATTCATATACTGCACTCCAGCACTCTTTTCTTTCTTTTTTATCCCTGGTCACTACACATAACTTCTTTCACATGCCTTTGTCGCAACCCTATAACTCGCATGGGTAACTCTCGATGTGTAAACCATCAGTTATCATTATTATTATTTTTAACTTCGATGCTTTCTCTGTACCTTTGTAGTAATAACCAACCCAGACAATTGTTCCGAGGCAATCTTCATGTGCAGACGGGTCTGACGTCAGGCGTGCATACTGATGAGCATCCTGGATAAGCCCAAAGTGGCCTAAGTGCACAGCTGTGAAGACCAAGGATATGTCCTCAGCTTCCTGTGCGCACTGCCATAATTTTGCAAGCGTAAGAAGTGGAGATTTTAATACTTCCAGAAGTAAAACATCTTGGGGTGGTGCTGCGTGTACATGGCGCTCAGCCAATGAAGTGTGTATTGTCATCAGGTAAGGGAGCTACCAATGAAGCGATAGGCCACGATCATGCTCAGGAGCTCAGTGTGTCCAGACAATAGGTATCAATCAGCAGGAGTTGTGCTGAGACGAGGAGATAGGCAAGGGTGCCACCAGTCTTGGATATCTTTTTGATTTTCAAGAAGGGCCGCGTCAGCTCCTCTACGGGCTATCACTCCTCTGCTTTTGTCCACAGCATTGAACTGTTTTTGTTGTTGTTTTTTTTAGTACAATTTATTCAAACATATACACGCTAGACACAAGGGAACAGACTATTCGTCTGGCATGGTTATGGCCACGTCGGGCACTTGAGCGTCACGTGTTCTTTGCTGAGTTGCGCGAAAGGCGCGGACCACCTGTGAAGAAACTCAGCTTTTCCCAGTATCACCAGTTGTTCTTCGATGTGGATTAGGACGAGGCCTCGGAGGGAACTGAAAAGTGGGTACGTGCGGCGAATGCGGCGCCTCTGCGCGACATTTGTTTCGCCACAACATAAACCGACCAAGGACGATGACAAGTAGAGGGAACAGAGTCTGAAAGGCGGCTCGTTCCCTGTACCGCACGTCGAAGAGTCGGGCTACGAATATCCAGAAAGTCTTTGCGACCACACACTAAGTCAATACGTGAAGATTTGTTTCCTCCGGGGGCAGTTCGTGCACTGAGCCGTGGCGGTTATCCTGTCGGTATCCCGAGTAGGCAGCACTTTCCAGCCCAGACGTCACTGTAAATCTCTCACTGTTCGAGGGAGCGCTTCTGAAGTGAGGCGCATCTAGCTGGAGTTAAACTGCAGCACAGTGTTCGGTCTGTAAATGTTTAGGACACTTAACATCTCGCACAACAGAGACGCCGGAACACCCAGGACGTTGACATCAGGTACCTCGGTTCGTACTTTCTCGTGTTGTCCTACCACCTCGCGGTAAAAAGAGTTATCGGTGGACGCGGTGGCAGCCGCAAGGCGCGCGTTTGCCGTGCCTCTAGGGAGAAGCACTGGTGTGAAGAGGCCTGACCCTTACAAGGCTAGGACGGTAATAGTACCATCGCCGTCGACAAGGAGCTGGTGTAGCGTTGCTTTCCTAGGACGCATTTTATAAGGAAAGCCTTCTCCTAAGGTGTGAGGACGAAGCGTTGTGAAACAGCCGTCTTGTGTCTTAAGTGTTCCATTGAGTCTGGCTAATTGATCGGGCGAAACACCAGCGCCATGAAACTGCACTCCTGCGGCTTGATGTTTGCGCAGTTTTCGATGTGCCTTTGTAGAGGATCGCCATAGTTTCCCACTGCTAAGAACTTGCTCCTCAGTAGGTAGCTCCCCTACCTGATGACAATACACACTTGCTCCTCAGCACGTTGAGTTGCGCTCCAGAATCTGACGAGTATTCCTCGAACACACTTAGTGCCTCTTCCAGGCTCTCGGCAGACTGAAATTGGACTGTTATTAACAATAACATGTACATTCAAGTAAGACACATGGGCTTAATTTTCTGCTGCAGTGTATTTTGTGAACATCAGGAGCGACAGACAAACTCCTCCTGCTTCAGCGACAATACCACTGCCTACCAAAGTGTTCCAGGAAAGAACACGGGCTTGAATGAAGTCAAGATGTGCACGTAATTTAGAGTTACGTCTGCGCGCAGTCAAATTATCCGGAAGTCAACAGGAGTACATTCTCGATTTTTGTTAAAGTGCTCGTCAAATTTCCGCCTTGCTGCTCCAAAGCACACCGGAGTAAGAAACAAACAAACGCACGAAAGCCAGATATTCGAGCTTCCAGAAACGCAGTAATCAGGTACTTTGGACAGTGTACAAAATCGAAACGGCCACTTTCTATGGCCACTGGCATATGACATTGGTCGCCCCAGATATCTGGGTGATTCAACTATTCGTCTTCGTCTACTTCTGTCCCATAGTCCTAGTAGTTATGTCGCTAACTGCTAAAGCGCTGCTTCCCTTCCCAGGGCCAACTTTTGTACCATGACCTCGAGAACCCCATTTAATTTCCTTCTCTCTGAGAGTGTTTTCGCACTGTTGAGGACAGTGTCGTAGCAAATAATAATCCTACAGCAGGTTCCCTTATGAAAGATTGGGCATTGATTGCGTGCAACTCATTAGGACACATGTGGTGCAGCTGTTCGTTCCCGAGAACTTTTTCCACGCCGGAACATATTCCTACGCAGATATGACCTAAATAGCTTGCAATCCCCAGTTATACGTTCCCCGAGCTTAGAAACCGTCCAAGGACGGCTTCTGTTAACGAAAGGCGCAGCACACAGTAGGGGGGTACCGTTAGGATGCGTGTCTTGTAACGAAACAGCGAGATATTTTGAAGCTGTTTCGGAAATGCAGAGTTTCGAAGGCACGGTCTTGTTCGCGACAGGCGAGTCCGAAGCTTATTATGAATTACATTTGGTACCACAACAAGTATGCAGCAGAAAAAGCTAAGACACTCTATAGGTTTCGGGAAATCGGCAGAAATATATCGCCGTTGCAGACAAGGAACGTTACGTGATTCCAACACCTCCCTCGCAAGGTATCGTGAAAAACATCAGGATACGGTGACCAATGAGACGTGGATCTTAGACGGGAGACGAGACGCGAGCAGCGAGACGCAAGTGCCGTCTGGCCGTATCAAGATTTCTCGTTTGATCCGCTTCAAAAATGAGAACAAAGGAATTCATTCACTTGTAATGAGTCTCCAAGGCACATCTGAGCTTATTCGTTCATCTCTGGGAGAAAGGGGCTGACGAGCATTTCTTTCATTCGAACGCTTCAATTTGTCTGGACTACTAGCACAAAAACACGCGCGTACTCTGCTGCTCGTCTGCTTTGTCTCGTGACGTAACCACGCTAGCCAGTGCTGTTGTGCAGGCACGGTAATTTAACACGTTCATTTGATAGCGATCACGCTCCTGACCGGAAATATTGGTCGGTTTCTGGTAACAGTACAATTTTTGCGATTCAGTTGACCTCATCCATGTCATTTACTCTCTGTTCCCTCTATGATGTGTGATCGTGTATGTCAGTGTTGCCATCCCTCTCATCACAGATCATTCTGTACAGCGAGGTAGGCTACCATATACAGAGTGATGAAAAACTATTTTACTATTACCATCCAATCAACATTACTTTGTTGTCGTTGTTGTTGTTCTACACTTAAAAAAAATACAAGATTGCAAACAAGTCCTCGTGTCTCACCGCTGTATAGTTTAATGTTTTTACTGGAGAGAAGCATTCCAGTGAGCCTCATCGGTGATATCGTCAGAAACATTATCGTGCGATTCAAACACCTATCATAATCAGCTGTATATACCCAGTTTCGGACTACTTGATCTAACTGTTCACATCATAGCTATCAGTGATCGCATTCCAGACTGCGCGCGCAGATCATTATACCTCGCGGGGTGTCGCCAGTAACAATTACAGGCAATGTCATCTTAGCATCAAGTGCAAAGTGGTGAAAGCAGAACGCGAAGTATTTCAAAGGCTGTGAGTGCAGCACGAAAGCACAAGCCTCGCGCGGCTTTCTATCGCCCACACGGTTATCTTTCCTTGGGTTTGCGGGGGTAAAAGTAGTGCACCTAGCGCCAATCGCAAAAGAGAATGATATTTTCCACTTCTTAGATGTGTTGAAAACCTTACAGGAGGAGCATACTTGGACCATCTCATCTTGTCCCAGTGTGCTCCTCTTAAAGGTTTTCAACAAAGCTAGGCACTTGAAAATATCATTCTGTTTGACGCTTGGCGCTAAGTGCACCACTTTTTCCCACGCAAACCCAGGGGAAAAAACAGCGCAGTATGATGGACGTAGGCGCCTGTCCACTCTATCGGCAGTTCATTTATCGCTTGTATACAAAGGGCCGAATCTAATGGAACGTTATGGAATAGATTGCATTAAGCAGTGTCTAACACGAAGGACAGAGGAAAGGCAGACAATAGTATCGCAATACACATGTATTTTACTTATCTTTTTTTTTTTCACCCGTGAAAATATGCCACTTACTTGGATAGAATTCTATCAGCCTCTGGTTCTTGAAGTCCGTTCCCGGGATGTGAAGCAGACAAACGAAGAGATGTCTTCCGGATCGGGTGAAGTCCGAATCTTGCACAGGACTGACAACTCTTGTGACAAATGTCCCATCTGGTCGGGAACCGACCCGCTGTATCATGGGTAGTGCTACCCGGAGGCTTGCACTGCTTTCGTCCACTCTGTACAGGGAAAGGTCAGCCATGGGAAACGTACCCGTGGCTTCGCACGTGAAATTGGTTGTGGACCCTGCTCTGGTGAAGTTGAATGTGAAGTGTTTTGGACGTGCTGCAAAAAGGACAAGCTGTTATGGGACAAGAAGCAAGATTTTAAGCATGCACTGCACAACTGGCCGCGAGGAAAGGACAGATGGCTGCAGCGACGTTTCCACAGCATTTCCTTTTGGCGTGTTTATATGAGTATTATAAATACTCTGCTGCCTGTAAACCTTGTTATAGCGGGGGTAGCCACCTTTGGTACACTGCTTTGCTATGTCAACTACAGTCTACGCGGTAGTGCTTGCAGGTTTCTTCACGAAGTTGACGTCACGTTTGTGGTTTGAATTCCGCATGCACGACAAAGTGACAACAATCACCTTCTTACCATACACAGTCATTTGTTGTGACTTCTGATCTTGGCTGCTATGGGAAGTGACGTGGCACGAATAGCGTCCACTAAGATCCGTGGTTGGACGCAAAAGGTTTAGTGCCCTGAATTTCGTAAAGTGGTTGCCTGTCACTGTGTAATCAGCGTTCAGACGGCCTTTAATTCGGGAGGACACGTGTCGCATCTCCAGCTCTGGAATCCACTGGTAGATGGGCTTGGGATCGTCGTCCAAGAACCACCGGACGACGAGATGGGAATCGTCGCTTTCCGTGTACACATACTCGCAGTCCAAAAGAACGGAGTCTTCTGTCCCATTTTCCACCCATGTAGGCACCGACAACCGCACTATCTGCACACTTGTCACGCTTCTTACTGTAAAGAAAATCGGTGGACGACCTCAATAGGTGTCTTCAGGGCAATTTGGACAGGCGATGCACTCTGATATCGGAATACGAAAATTATTGCTGATACTAATAATCTGTAACAGTAATCAGAAAAGCTCACTACTACAAGATGTTTGTCTTGACCACAAGGTCATATAATCAACTGTGCCATATAAAAGAAGGAACAAAGGGAGAAAAATTGTCATCATACATGTTCTAACAGTGTGTATAGTCATTAGGTAGGTTAGTCACCTACATGTTCTAACAGTTCGCATTTAATTTGGCTGCATAACAACGAATAAAATTGCATAAATGCGGCAAGCCCGTAACAGAATTTCTCAGAACGAGGATGGGAATACGGTGTCTGCGTCCTGCGACTGCTCCAGAGCTGTCGTATACCTGGACATTACAGTGCGTAACGTTATGATGAGATTCACTCTTGCATCATGCATGAAAACGCATATCAAGTGCGTTCCAGACAAGTATACTGGAGCTCTAAAATTTATGCACTGCGTTCTTTACGACATGAAGCGGCTATATCGCTGCCAGATAGAACACTGTCTGCATCATACCAGTCGGTGTTAAATGTCTTCCGCAGAACAAGAGACACAGTAACAATTTCTCACATGATCTGCATAAAACTTTGAATACAGCTGTGTAAAACTGAACCATTGAGTGTGTGTCGTGTGTGACGACATGGAAAACGATGTTCAGTTGTAGACAACTGTATCTGTGAATTTTCTGGCAAGATGATCTAGACATAGAGGACCGGAAAGAGTAGGCATCTTCCCAGTAAGCGTTATGTGCTGTATCATTTGTTCTTGTGCTGAATGTTAATGTTGACGTACAATAGTGCTAAAATCCCTTTTGAAACTTGTATCAGCTTTTGGTGAAGGTATAAAAGTGAAGAATAAATTATATGAGCGAGTAAAAGTGTACATGGATCCAGGTTATATACAGTGGTTTAAATCTTATGGAAGATAAGACCGCAATTCACTGTCTTCTGTAGCAAGTCAACGATACATTCGCCGGTTCCCCAGAGAGGGGAGCCACTCTCTCCATTTTTTTTCTCTCACAATCTCAACGATACAACGTTATTGTCCTTTTTAATAAGGGAACATCCGCAATGAGAGCGTAACGAAGAGAGAGTGTCTGTCACACCATTATTGCTAGTGAACAGAAGCTATCAGTACAGTTGACTTAGAATAGAGTTCAGCCTGGAAGGATGCAGCTGAGCGAGAAGTTGGCAAACAAATCTGTACATCCCGACAGAATAGTATGAGAGGTACGTATGAGGTTGCGCAGGTCTTTGGGTTATTGATAATAACTAAAGAACTATCTAGAATTGCCGTTAAGTACTCTGAAGATAAGGTAGAGGGTTATGAACCCATTTTGTGTAGTTGGCAACAATTATGTGACGTTTCATGCAGGTTATCAGGTGCAGGGAAAGGCAATGACAGTGTGTCCGCCTACCCATGCTTCAGTCGTTGGTAGATATAGGGGATGAGAATCGAGACCCCTCCCCGTCCTTTATTTTCTTACTTTAACAGGAGTTTAGATGAATCACCATCAAGATTTTCCGCACGCCCTCCCGCATGAACCCGTTCCGCGTCACTGAAGACTGTGCCCCTCGATGTTTTCATATGTTCTTAGAGCAGTTGTGGTGGCACCCAGTGCAGGACGAATTGGCAATACGTCGACACTGACTCATCAAAACAACTAGCGTGCTCAATTGTCGCTGCTGCACACTCTCTCAATCTTATCGCCACATCGCCTGCCATCACCAACGTCATTATCACAACCACCTTCGACTCCTTTAATCTGTACTACAGCCAAGAAGAAATGGTGTGGCGCTCTGCTGAAAATGTGCAAGACCTCCCCACATCATCACCATAACACAATAGAGTACTGTATCGCGATTCTAGCACCAACGTAACCCCCACTTGCACGTCAAGAAGTAGCGTCGATACACTCGCCTGCACTCCCGGTGGCGTCAGGACTTGGCCTGTACGAGCCAATGCGAGATATCCCTTGCACTACTGCGCTGCCGTGTTCCTGGACTAAACTTATATCTCCGTACTATCCGATTTGTCCCTTCCTGAATGAGTTTTCACTGTGGCGTC
>JARGYV010058777.1:0-13150 GCA_029532675.1 Ornithodoros moubata | reverse complement strand
TCCTACATACCCACACTGGCAATGGGGTAGCACTCCGTTCTCATGGCGGAGAAATTCCCCATCATTATCATCATTTATTTGTTGTTGTTGTTGTTTCACTGCAGTTTTGAAATTGACCTTTCCGTGCGAGTCTGCCTCTTTAAAGAGCGTACGTGTTTTATGTGTGCTTCAACTAAGCATACATGGCGAATCGCTTGTTGGAAAATTTGTCCAGAAGCACGGCCTGTGTGCAATATAGTCCCTGCCCCAAGCCACGGGCCTTTTGCTTCAAATGCTAAGGAAAGTGGGGTTTTTATACTATACTTGCTGGTACCATGCTCCGTTCTCCTGTGTGTTTAGGCATTGGGGGTGGGGAGGGAGACGAAGGGCTTGTCTCAAGACGGCTTTGGGCTTGGAATTTGTCGCATCCTGTTTCTCTTAGTGACCGTAGCAGACCGAGCTGCCTGCCAAAGCACCGCCTGAAAGGGAAGCTTCATCACCCGCCCCAGTGGGATATCTCAGATGTATTTCGAATGATTTGCTTCCGTGATGCACTTCTGTTTGCCCGGAAATTAAAGCGGCTCAAACATGTGTCTCCCAAGCGTCTGAAACGGAAATGCCCCAAAACCTTTTGTTCGCGTTAAGTTGTCAGTCACTTACGCAATGTGTTCTCAGTGAAACGAGCACTAGGTGGTGAGTGTCCGAACTCTGAAGGGTGTAGTGCCTGTGTCTATTGTGCACGCCAAAATCTTCGTGAGGCTGAGCTACAGAAAAGGTTGCAATCAACCGCTGCTGTAACAGAAATGGCCGTCGAAGATGTTGCACCACCTCAAAAACGGTGACTTTTTTTTGTTGTTGTTGTTGCGAACGCGTCAGTGACCACTCATCGTAATTTCGCATGCCATAATCATGATTCATATTGCAACCTTCTGCACACGCCATCATCGACATCATCTACTTTGGTTCTTGTAGCTATGGTGGTGGTTCAGAAAGAAGGAAGTTAAAATGGATTGAACTGGATTTATTACAAAGATATCGATGTCACTGGTATGTTGTTGCTTCTGTTGAGTGCAAGAGGATCTTGGAGTTTCTATTTTGATTTGTGCGGTACGCCTTCGGCCTTTAAGGAATGGGGAAAGCAGAAAGACGGAGCAATCATTGCGAGTATTAAAGCATACGGCATTAAAGCAAAAGTTCTGTTTTCACGAGCAATTTCCCATGTGTGTCCTCAGTAAGTTACGCACCTGACGATCTTTCCCTTTCAGTGTGTCTACGGCCGACTATATGTAACTCCAAACTATGGAACGTATCGTAAACGGCCTTTTATACAGTTCGTGACGATTTCTGCTTCCACATAGGCGGCTAAGACTACATTACGACCTTATATAAGACGCGGAGTCTGCAACGCCGAGGGCCGCTCGTGATCGTATACGAAAATGTAGGAAATCCATATTTTTTTCCAGGATCTTACGTGTAATTCACGCGGTCGCACACGCACGGGAAAAGAACAGTGCAAGTGTGCTTGGTCATCTCACCGAGGAGAATGTGATATTACGTACCTCGATCTGGTCTTGAAGGACCCGTCATGCGGGACGCACAGATCATAATCAGCTCCATTCGTAATTATAACCACCACACCTAAAAAAAATATAGAAAGAAGAAGTAGAATGTAACATACACGAAATAATCCCCCGCTTTATATGGCTTCATATAATCGTACAGCTCTAACTCCCTGGTTTGAGGTGTGACCGACAAAGCCAGGTACTTTTTTAACTACGTGCAGCCTGCTCTATGCTGAAAAATGCTGTTTCTAAGCATTTTGCAGTGAGCACAGTTTTCGCTCATAAATTGTTTGGCGTGCTGCAACCGATTGACAACATATTCCATCATCACCTCTGTCATCGTCTCATCTGAGAATTCAATCCACTAACACATTCGCCTAAAAATGGATGAGTACATATGCAAGATAATATACATATGCAAGTACAGACACCACGTACAAGGATGTTGCCACATAGCATCTAGAAAAGCTACGAAAAAAGGTACAAATTCATCTCTCAGAGATAAAATTCACTTGTGTGCAATCAAAATATGTTTCCTACTGAGTGCTCGCAGTCAAGTTTTTCACACCTGTGCTGTCAACAAACGACACCAGAAAGGTTAGGTTATGTCGTTATCTTCCTCAAGATACCATGTGTGAAATCCCCGGCCCGAACTCAACTACAAGCCTTCTTGTGATTACCTGTAAAACGCAGAACCACTTCAGAGACTACATAACGCAGTGAATCTTCACCCACTCGTCGTCCCAATCACGAACACTTACCGAGAGAGTGGAAACTTCTTTCATACACAGCAGTTCCTCTTTGTTCAACGCCTCGTCGGGGCCTCTTTCTACGCCTCAAACGCTTGCACCGGACGACTATTGTTCCGCGCGTTCATACAATTTAACTGCGATCACTGAAGCGATGCATTCGTTTTCAGATATGGAAGAGAAACGTATGCAGTTCACATGAGCAGCACCATTAAAAATTCATAGTCATACCCTATCGCCTCACGCCAGGGGAACCCAGGGGAAAGTAAGTAAGGTTTTGCGAGTTTTCAAATGACTACGACTTAGTCTGAAAATTCGCTTAATAAGGTTAGGGAACTAGGTAGAGGACTTGAACCATTCCTTCTGTGAAGCAAAACGGAGCCCAAATTTTTATTCTATCTCATTGTTGTCTTATAGTGTATGTTAATCCAGTGACAAGAGTAAGCGCTTAATTCGCACCATAATGCGAGAAGTCAGAACAGATGTAAGTGGAAACGAAAAGTGAAATGAATTTTTATTGGAGCTACATTGTGACACCAAGTCGATGGTCCGCCTAAGCCAGGCGTGTAGGCTGGGCATAGCACACAGTTGGCGTTATAGTACCAACTATCAAAAGGAAAACACTGAAGTGTTACAGACATCGTGAGACGATATGTTAAGTGAATATGTTAATACATTGAGTGGATAGACTGGTTGACTGCGTTTTACTTGCAGTACTCATGCCAGATACGAGCTTACGAGGTTCCGAGCGCTGCTGTTCCAAGTCGATGAGACGGTAACATGAGAGCATGGAAAAACAAAACGCGGCAGGACAGACACCGCTTGCGCCATTTTTGCGTGCCTCGCTATCCACCTTGCATCCGACCTTGAACGTTGCGTGGGGTCGTTAATAGCTAATATCACGTGCGTTTTATGACCGCATGTTCACAGATACGTTGTCTCGCTCCTGTCTCTGGACGCCCCGTTCATAAGACAGAGGGTCACGTCAGTCTCATTTATCGTAGTAGTATTGGCCATGAATGAATTAGCGATGTTTTTGCGCGCTTTCGCTAATTCTGTTGTCGCTGACATGTTGCGGTGACTGTCGCCGTGCCCGCGCCTACGTGCGGATGTCAGTACGTAGCTTCTACGCAAAATCTGGATGATTTTTGTACGTGTTTTGTTTACCCTCTATCGGTCATTCTATATACGGCGTATCTCGTTATTATTATATTTACTATGGATAGTACATTCGCCTGCGCGAAAGTCTTGCATTAATCTAACTGCTCGAACTGCGCTGGAGAGGATGTTTTATTTTTCCCATTAGTAGGCAGTCGTTGTCGCAACGTTGACGCACATGCACCGATACGCTGAGTGAAGGCTTGTCCCAAGTAGCACAATGTACCGAAAGTCGGGTCCATTAGGGGTGGAAGGGTTGATCAAAGTTACCTTTTGCAGCCTGCAACACGTAAGGGGGCAGTGACAAACAGATAAGGCACCTGACGACCACCCCTATTGCACCCGACTTTCAGTACATCGTGCTGCTTGGGAGGAGTGTTGTATCACATGACGTTAAGACAAATGAACACTTTTTCACTATGCCCTGTATTTTGAGCAATCGTATTTTTCGCCCTAATGAAGGGAAACGCCACACTTAAGTCACAAGGTGAGAGGTACTGTAGCTGAAGATCAAACTGGTTGTTCGGACGGGCAATCCTTTGCGTGGAACACGAATCATACAAAACACATATAGCGGGAGAAATGCAGCAATTTACAGTATCGTTATAAACCGCATGCACGAATTCATTTTCCGACCCTCACATGCTGCAGTAGCTGCTCTGAGCAGCTTGGAGTGCTTGGCACGGTGTGTACAGTGTACGGGAAGTCGACTCGCTTCCGAGCTTACAATTTTTAGAGCTATGGGTCACTATACTATGGTCTATGAGTTGAGGGAACCTGCTCTACTAGAGACAAGCACCTGTGAGACTTTGTAAGACATTGACAACAACAGCTGACTCCGACACCGTGTGCATATTCCCTTCTGGTACACATGTCTGCACATGGGCCACCTGCCATGCCGCCATTTTCATGGAATATCTTTGTGCACTGGGGTAGTGTACTGCATCCCCACAGGTTGGTTTGGTTTGGTTTGATATTAAAAACTACAAAATGCTACGCGAAAAGACGCTACGCAGACGTCCATAGTGTGTTGGCAGGGCCCTTGACCTCAGACGTCGCCTCGTGCGAGACGTCGCTCAGTCTGGATTTCTGAGCCACCTGCGCTGAAAAGTCGGTTCTTTGTGATGCATCTTTGTGACCTTCAGTTATAAAAACGAGGAGGTCGCCTACGTTTGCGCCCTTTCAAACGCATTTAAATAGTTAAGATAAGCCTCATCTACATATTGCGACGTTTTGGGCTATAATAGGGCCACTGTGAGAGCTCTGGACAATGTTTCGAGAACAGTGTTGTAACCTCTAAAAGGGTTAGAGAATATTTTTTATTCAGGAAAACTGGATATGTTAAAAGTTATCTTACCTTTATATTCGTCACCACTGAAAAGGCGTCCTGTGCTGCATCAATTTGTTACCAGCGAATGATATGCGCAGCACATTTCGGTAGAACATTTCGGCCAAGTAGAACATTTCGGCCTTCTTTGCATAGCACAGTACTGACACGTATCACGTACCTGTCAAAATAGAGTAATGGGCAGCTAAGTTTGAAGGCAGCAAAGTGATTCAGTGCTGACTGTCTGCAAATAGCTCATTAAAATTTTAAAGCAGTCCGATGTACGCATTGCTGCCTGCGTCGGTGCGAACTGAAGTTTGGTCGAAGGGCTGAGAAGGGAGGCATCGACTCTCTAATGTTACTGTTACCTAAAATGCTGTGAGATACTGCGACTGGCATTGCGTTACAATGGATTCATAAAATAGTAGATGATTGTTGCTGTTGCTTGTGTAAAAAAAATATGGAGGTGGTAGCCCCTACACTCTATGGATAGGCTAATCCAGCGCTATCAAGCACCAGATAATGCTGGAACACAAAGCAAATAAAAATAATAATAAAAAGTTTTCAATAAAAATAAAGATAAGAAAGAAATATCGGTCAGAACCACAGTCTTCAATGGGGTTCAGTGTCACGAGATCCAACTAAAAAGGAAGCGACTGACACAATTACAAGGTGTCGATAAGGTTTGATACCTTGAATGCACCAATTGCACGGCGTGCACCAATTGGTGCACGATGGTGGTTATGGGTGTATTCCAGCACCATTAGTTTTCGAGTTTCTTGAGCATGGGATCCGAAAAACTCGAGATTTCTCAACAATGCATTATCTAAATTAAGGTGCTTGCTAAGACGAAAGCATTATTATTATTAGTATTGCTGTTCTTATGATATTTATTGTAATTCCGTGTTAGCACCGGAAGGCAACTGTTGCCATGAGTGGCGTACATATGTGGACAGATGCGGACAGGACAGCAGGAAGGAGCTAAAGACGAGGCTTTAGTGTGCGTCCAGGGCAGATTTCAACGGGAACTGCGCCGACATTCGTCAGGAAAGTCTGAGGGAAACCTAGTGACAACCACAGACAGCACAGCTGGTGGTGGGATTCGAACCCACCACCTCCCAGTCTAGAGCGTGAAATGAGTGACCCCTTAGCCCAGTCGGCGTGCCGCTGAACACAACTATTATTCATTTATTTCGTGCTGTGCTCGAGTTTTCTGAAAACAGAATAAAACATAAATCTGAAGCCGCATCTCGACGGTCCCATAGCTGGTTTGGCAGGCATGTTTCACATTCGCCCAGCTCGCAGATAAGCATCACCCACAATCACCGATCATACCAGGTGAAGTTGATGAAAAACTATCATGTTCCGAATCTAGCATGTTCGAGCTGCATAGACGCACATACCACAACGCGGTTAACCACAACGAAAAAGTCAATGACGTAAATGGGTGCAGGCCTTGCTTTGCCTCAAAAGGTACACTGGGTGGGCACAGTTGGAATAAATTCATGTTCCAACGAGTCCTGCCGTGTCGAAAGGAAATATTTTGGAGGGTATACATTTCTGACAGGTTTGGGGCTTTTGCTTTGAATCGTTAAACCATTTAAGGAATCACTACTGATTGCTATTTAATAATTGTGAAAATTAAAAGAAACGAAAAAAAAGAGGTTTTTCAGCCTATTTTAACCACTCGTGCTCGAGCGCTTTGCATTAATTCGCATAAACCACGCATTCGAAAACTGCACGGATGGCAGCCCTTTGAAAAAATTTCCTGACTTGTTGACTGCAGAAGCAACTAGAGGACCTGGCAGTCCCTGGGACTGCCTTCAGGCGCAAAAAGGGGAGGTTCTGTGACGGTTTGTTGCGCCCCTTTGGGTTGGGAAATGCAATAATATTGACTCGAGAGGGGTATTGCGGTAGAAGTTGAGTGTGCCATTATCATCAGGATTATTACCATTAAAGTGGAAAAGAGGGAGAGAGAGAAAAGATTTACGGACTTATATCCTGATTCGTGTCCCTTTTTTTTTTTTTTTTTTTTCAGCGGATGATCTGTTTTGCGGCCTTTGTCGGAGGCACCTTAGGCAGATAACGGATTGCGAATACTAGTTTAGATTTCTTTCAAAATCGTCTTCCCGTAAACGAGTGCCCCTCTGCTGATCGGCTTGACTGCAAGGGATTACGACTTTAGTGCGCTGCGGGTAACAACTGCTAAATGCGAAATATTGGAGAAAGTCTGACGATTTAGAGAACAGGTCAAGGGACAAGTCGTCGTTGTTAACCTTTTGGGGCGTCTGAAGTGTTGACAGTTAAATCCGGATACGACTGGTTGAGTTTGATAATCGAATGTGCCTTGCTGAAATTTTTAATGAACATGCTGACGTCGTCCTGCGATCCTATTGGATTAGTTTAGAATAAATGGTTCGAGAAATGCTCGTCAAGTCTCGGCTATTTGAACGCTTTCGGCCATGCTGTTTCCAGGTGGTTGATGAAGATGTTCGCATGGTTAGGTGGCAGTTTAGTGCCTTTAGACGTATTATAAGCTGAATTCACGTGTCGTTTATCGTCTTCTTTTTTTCGAACGGCTGAATGAAGTGTGAACAGGAAATAAAATTGCTGGTTCGGCTCCAGAGTGCCACTTTCACGTCGAATATTTGTCTATATGTCTACGCTGTGTGTACAGAGAAGGCTTTGGCAGTGTAATCCTGAGCTTCGTCAGGAAAATATTGATCTAGCGCCGACGTATTTGTGATATGGGCGTGACATTCGGCGTGAGTGTTTGACTCCATTCCGATGCAGATGTCCCTTAGCAGCTTTTCACTAACGAATGTTTTTTGTTCTGTTCGTCCTTCTTTCTGACCACTTGCTTATCAGGCCAAATCTGAATGATGATTGTCCGTTGAAAAGAAGTTATCGTCGATAATTTTGACCAATTGGCGAAAGCTGTTTTATCGTATCTTGTTTTTAAAATATTAGAGCACGCTTGAGGACATCAAACGAATGATGAGCCGTCGTACCAGCACTGGACTGCTGAAGTGTGCATGTTGACTATCAACAGCTGTGGAGAGGGAGGTGAATTTTGGCAGAGATGGCACCAGGAAGCTTTCATCCGAAGGCATCAGTACGACACCACTTACTACTGGCCTTTTACTGAACTCTTGAGACAGCTGTTCAGTCGAGCCACCTAGATTAGCAAGCTTCGCTTGGGATGAGTTTTCGAAACTTCTTTTCGTCTAACTTCACCTCCCCTCAAAGGCTATAATACTGCCGTCGGGTACAGTCTCAAGTGTGTTCCCTCGTGGTTGTCAAAGCACAAGTTCTCTTGGTGCTGTTTCGAGTCCGAAGGACCTCTTTTGACGTCTTCACTTACCATTAAGGAGGGCTAAAAATGTGATCCGAAGAGTAGGCTCCCCATACAAAAACGACATTGCACAGTGAAGTACTCTTTACAGGAAGGTCTTTTGTGAGTGAGGGGTGCAAGTTATAAACTACTGGAATTACTCTGCGGTGGATAATAGCTAGCGATGGTAAGATGTTGTGCCATGAAAGCTGATTTATGAACAGTAGAATGCGGATTTTCATAATGATTGCAGATGCATAATTTTCCTTTAACGTGATCTTATATGTGGATGATAAAAAAAGAAAAAAAAAAAAAGACAATGCTTCGCTGGAATTTAATGGTGGACATTTTAACTCACTTCCAGGAAGTTTCTGTATACCTCCACATCTTTTCTAAAAATACACACTGTGAAATCCTGGAAGGTTTTTTTCTCCAGTGGAAGTCTAAAAACATCTTTGAAAAGTCTTTAGAAAAAATAAAAAAAAAAGCCAGTGACCAATCAGCGTATCATTAAGTTGCACCTGTTATCCTGATTACATTAGTCCCCTGATTATGTACAGTTCCTGAAATAACAGCATTTTCGATGGTTATTTATCGTTGTTCTCTCGTTACTGCACTCAACACGAAGAAGAAGAAATAAATTGTATAGATGGGATGAGCATGTCTCATAAAAAGTACGAAATATACCTTTCCATACTAAAAAAATGGTAAAACATAGCACATATTTATAGCTTTAGTGCACACTTCAGCACTCTTTCGACGTAATATCGTGCATATTTCAAGAGCTTTAGTACGTATTCATCCACGCTGTTGTGAACAGATTCATAAAGGCTGCTCTTTCACCTTGCAGCACGCGTTATTGTATTATGCGACAAACAAGATATGATGACGCATTATGAAGTGCTCGTTACGCATCAGCCGCAACACACACACAAAGGGAGAATAGCGGAGGTTAGAACTTGAAGGCACATAATAGTACTGTTCCCTAACCTTTGATTTTGAGCAGGTGGACAGTAGAGCGATTAGTCTGCTCAAGCGGACTATCTTGCGTGGCCTTATTCGTAGGCTATTTTGCCCTGAACCTTTCCGCTCTGTGATTACGAAATGGGATGCCATGGATACTTGAATGTGCGCCACAGGAACGGGGTTTCGTCTGAATTGCCTGAACAGTTAAGAAAGGCGGGTACGAAATTAGAGGAAATTCAAGTAGACCCTTCAAAAGAAAAAAGAAAGAAAGAGAAGAAAAGGGCCGTCTGTGCTTCACACTTCGCCCGTTCTGTTATATGTTCGATTTTTTATTTTTTTTTTTCAGAAAAACGAGTTGTTCCGCCCTCCAAGTCTTACTTCCATCCTTAGATATTTTTGTCAGTGTAACAGAAACATATACCGAAAGCCAGATCTGATTAAACCAGAGAGGCTTGTATCACACTAGATCCCGTAATTAACAGCGGATGAAAACCATAATATAGAGACATACCTATCTCAGCAAACGAAATAATAAAATGAAGAGCGCACTTTATCATTTTCTGGCTTTGCACTGAAGTGTTAAGTTCGTGACGCTTTCGTCACCCTGACAGACACGTGAACTTCTGGTGCCACTTCTACGAACGTCGACTACCTGCACAGTGCTGATGGCAGCGAAGTACCTCGAAACTGCTGTCTAGTGCTGCTATGGCAACGTTCGACTTATGTACCAATCTGTGCCAAACATGCATGACCTAGAGACATAGACATGAAATTAAATTCGGCAGACACATTAGTTCTGTGACATACAGGTATCGATGCTAGATCCCCAGAATAGTGGCCAATGGAAACTCGCCATAGTAGACGACAAAGAAGGGTCAGTTATTCTGAAGATGCAGGACACTACTAGAAATGTCCGCAGGGTTCACAAATATCACCCGAAGGCAAAAGAAACCGTCGATTCTTGAACTTGAGAGCCTGTTCCCGATGGCACCGTGTTCAACCGCATCAGCTATGGGTGAAGCAGGATTTTCCATTGTTGTTTCTAGATGTTGAAGGGGATGTTCTTCCTGCGGGCGACACAGATGCCGTTTCAATGGTTGCGAGTTCCGTGGGAATACTGGCACCAGCCCTTTCTCCACCTGGCCCAAAGAAATTGTAAACCCATCGATGGATATCAATTGGCAAAAAGGGACTGTATCGTACCCGACGACCCGTTTAAGACCTATGCCATTCGAATTGTCATTGTTGAAAATGGCACACTACGAATTATTTTCGACAGAAACGCAGCAGATATTAAGGTAAACGAATTAAATTGATACGACGACGACGTCTGGTACAATGTCAGTAGGTACAGGAGCCTGTTAATGGACGAAAATCGCGGCGACGGGCCTCATTCAAATTTTAGTGTGAGCATTCGCGTGCAAGAAAAGCGAGCGTAAGCCAATCATAAAAGCGGGAGACTCCGCATTTCTCGCCACTTCCAGCTGACGTCACCCCATGATGTTTTTTATGTAAGAAAGGAAGGAGATGATAAAAACACGTGACATCCGTCGTCTGCTTTCTCTACTAGTTTGTTAAATTTCTCGAAAACTATTGCGCTCCTGCCGATGGTCTTTCGATGCGGGCTTGCATTAGCACTAACGATTCTTTTTTCACTAAACTTTCGAAATCGACCTTTCTGTACGAGACTATCCCTTTAAAGGGCGAGATGTGCGGTGGTGCGCGTGGGCATGAAGTACATACGTGTGTCCGAGCTCGAACTGGCATTCTTGGACCTATCTACCCTGATGGACAGTCGTTTGTTATGAGTCTGGCATCCACCCCTGGCGTCCACCCCTATTGCACCCGAGTTTCAGTACATTAATTGTGCCGCTTGGGACGGGACGATAAGCTGTCATATACCAGTTTATGCGAAGACATGATCATTTCGTCCGAAACTGCACTGCCGGTGTTGAGGAGAACATTATCCGGAATATGCCTGCCTGCCTGCCGGAATATACCTGGTAATCTCTGGGAATTTCGATCTTACCATTTTATTTTAGTCAAATGCTGATCACATGAGTATACCCTCTACTAATTAGTAATATTACTTTAAAAAAAATAAGAATTGATAGGAAGGTGCCATAACCGGTTTTTACGGTTTAGCCCGATTGAGTCCGAGACGCGACTGGCGCCACTTATCTTCTGTAATTCGGCACTCAATGCTCGGTACGTTCAGTAACCGTCAAGAAGCGAAAACTAACAAGGCAACAAGACCTCTTTAAATATAGGAAAATAATTCAGTCGCAGCTGATTTGAATAACGGATAAAGGAAGTCCAGCCCCTTTCTTTTAACTTTGCGCTGGTGCCACAAACGGCACCGCGGTATATTGTCACTCGCTTTATCGATTGCAACAGTGAGAATCAAATCGAAGATCTTGAGCCACCCACTCTCTTCGCGCGCAGCTTTTCCCAGCGGTTTGACGGGGGCGAACTGCGCGGCGGCGGACGGGTTGCGGATTTTCTCATTCCATTCCTCTCAACGCATTTGACGAATACCAAAGTAAGTGGAGCGAAGTAAGCGAAAGGAAGTGAACGCATCGTGCGATAGAGTAAGAGAGAACAAGACACGGAATTCCTGATTTCGAAACCTAATCGGGATCTTAAGAAAGAGAATTCTGTCGACAGAAATTTAAAAATATTGCTTGTGCCGTATGTAGGAAGGAGTCAAACGGAGAGCCGGCGAAAGGGGATATATTTCGTGCGAAGCGTTTTTGTACGCCCTAAAGCTCGCTGATGGAGCTTATGAAATGATTTTGTTAACTTTCCCTCTGATCAACTGACAGATCAACAGGGTGGTGCCATTGACGTGGGAACCCGGAGTGACACACGTGGCGATCACAGCTTCATAGGACGTGAAACGGTAGGATTGCTGGAACTGCATATATTGTAGCAGTCCATCAGAGAATCGCAAAGTGCGGATCTTTCAGCACGCGTGGAGCTCCATGTGCGTACATGGAGTGCATTTCTGTCAATAGCTTCTGGGATTATTCTTTTCTTACAAAACCTGTACGCCGCGAGAGATGCCGAAACTGCAAAGATACGTCCGTAATGGCAGATGTACTAGGTGGTTACTGTTTAGATGGCGGAAATAGTCCTGCTGTTCAGTGTTTATTTTACTTATTTATTTATTTATTTTTATTTATCCTTTTTTGTGTGTGTGCAACAGTCGTGACATTGCCCGCCACTGATGAGGCCCGCAACGGCTAGCAGTCAGCGATACGACAACTACACTCCCAATATGCCGAGTGGCTCCAAATATCCTTAGAGCACGGCTGCCTTGAACGGATTGATCTCCGACGGATGGTTAATACGTGTCGCTTGGGTAACTCTCCTTATTATACTAGCATCGGTGAGCATATAAGTAAATAGTGCATTTCCTCATGGACCGCCTGCTCTATAACCGTCATATGAGAAATGTAGTTAACAGGAGCACTACGAAAAGAAAACTGACGGAAGACGAAGGACGGAAGATAGGTAGTAGTGCCCGTCGCGATTTGTTAGAGACGTGTTTTTCAAAATTGATGCGACAGTTACATTATGTATAACCACTTTGACACCTGATTGTGCACATATTAGTGCTTTATTGATGACAACGAAATCCATAATGTGTACTGGCCAGCAACTATTGAGTCTCAGCTCATTTGCGATGTTGTCTACTACGCATGGACCTTATAGACGAAATGTTCGCTGTATACGTGGAAGGAAGGAAAATAATTTTTGGCTTATAACTGCAGTGTAACGGGGGAGTCATTCCACCTCAATCGTAGCGATCGCGTGGCTCGACCACCTAAAATTTTTGTGCAAAAAATATATGTTGTTCTTCCTGGTATAGAAGTGTGCCATGTGCAATATTTCTTCTCGCATCGGATTTGTGCGGCCGCTAGCCGGGGCCGAACATTGAAATCGGGCCTAAAAGCGCGCTTCAATGCAAGGCGCCTGAGCGCAGAGGGCTGGACTTGTGGAAAAGAACTCAGTGCAGTTCGATTCACAATGGCCTAATGCACCAGTGTGCAAATCGTTGACTTCGAAAGAC
>JARGYV010058772.1:0-20583 GCA_029532675.1 Ornithodoros moubata | reverse complement strand
GCCTTTTTTTTTTTTTTTTTTTTTGTCACTTAGCATAACTGCATAAGTACACAAAAAGACGTATGCCCACCGCTTTTGACGAATCCTGTGCGTGAACGATATCACTCCGACTGGGGATTGGTTTGCGCCGTGTTATGCGGTGAAGTTCCATTTTTAGAGTGTAGATGCTGTGGTCTGTTGGATGTCTTCAAGCAATGAATGTATGGCACATAGAAGGGGTCAGATGGCGAGCAGTCTGTGCAGTTGATCTCAACGAATTTGGGTGCAAAGATAAAACGTGTAAAGGCGCAGATGAAACGTTGTATAAATATGAAAGTTTCAGATATGACTCAGCACTGCCTGATATCATCGATTATGTGGCTAGCTGCAGTTACATTGCATGTCAGGACTGTTCAGGAAATACTTCTCGACTTCTTTTCCTGACACCAGGACCATATACGCCCGTCGCGACCTAGACGCCAGCCTTCTTTTAGGGGTGCTTCTCAACAATGACCATCCTGAGACTGATCCTACGTTATACTCATCGAAGATGTCAATCCAACATGTAGTTCTGACGATGTAAGGCATGCGGCTACATGTCTGACTACATAGTCTGTTGGCGGATTTAAGCCACGACAATCTTATTTCGAGGCGCCTGAAAGGATCTGAAATTGAGCAAAATTAATCCGCATTGTGACGTCGGTCATGAAACCATGCTGTCGAGCTATCCTTACTAGTGCCATATCCAGTTAGGCAGAACCTATTGAATAAACACTGCTGAAATGGAAGGAAATTCAACATAAATTTAAGAACAGCGTTTTCCTTATTTTTTAGGTACATACTATGTGATGCCTACCAATAATCCGGCGGCGCACAAGTTACAGCAAAACACAACATGAGGCGTATCATATTAACTATTGTTGAACACGTTCTTCAAGTTATCTCTGGCTGCGATACAACTTTCCTTTCTCCTTGCGTGCGATATCAGTCGTCATCTCAGCCATGTATTTTGTGTGACAGCACCGTGGATGAGGCTTAGCAACTTCTTATCAAAGTAACACACAACACGTGCATGACCACATATCCCACACAACAATACTGCTGTGCTTCATTAGTCGCTTCCAGATGAGCGCAACCCGCTCCCCGATCAGTGCAGTGCAGCCCACCCTATATATATCGTCTCGCGTGCTTAATCCTTCCGTCACCTGAATTGCCCAAATCCGAACGCGTGGCTGGAGGCGTACACCGTTGGATAGAGCAGATATCGTCTGTCGTCGGTCAGCAGAGAGAGGAGCATCCCGCGATAAAGTGCGCTCGCGATCTGTGGACCACAGATCCGCTGAAATCCTTACCGCACACAGGCACTCTAATCCTGGATCAGAACCAGGCTCGATATCGGTGCTGGACAGGCCACGAAGGGCCGTTCCCGATAAGGATACCCCGGTGTTTCTTTGTGGGATTGACGCGGCTGCTGTACTCACGGACGTATATGGCGCTATCGCTACCGTTGGATGTGGAAGATGAACGTTTCAAACCCTTATTTTTAGCCGCGGTGCACAGGTATTGACGTGTGCAAACGGTACCGTGAATGTCTTGGATCCGTGATTGCCTAGTGACGAAGCTGTAATCTGTGTTCACTCTGGCAAACATCTGCGGCCAGGTGTCTGTACTGGACATGCACCGATTCCGAACCAAGGGCATCAATATCAGTACAGAACATGACTGCAGAAGTGTACGCATTTTCACTCAGTATATTGTGTCGTGAGAAAGCCAGCGCACCCATACACAAATATATAGATTTTTTTAGCATTTAAGACAATGTCGTGTTTTATTGTTATTACTTTTATTTATTTTTTGCTGACTAACTGAGATAACAAATATCTGAGCTCTTTAAGTCAATTTATAATTTTCCCTTTCTTTATCAATTTCTTCTAGTGGATTCACTTGTCTCTAAGGAAAAAAGTTTCTGGGAAGGAATAACTGAACTCACATTGAGGCAACAAGTTCGTTTCAATTTCTTTCAACGTGCCCTGTTTTTTGCATTTTACTGCCGTCAATTCAGTTAGCACGCGTCCTAGACATGGTCGCTCGACGTGCAACGACCCCGCTACCTACTCATGATAGAGTCACAGTCATAACAGGCAGCGAGGGGAAAAAAACGAGGAGAGCGATGAAGAAGGACGCTTTTCACCATTCAACAGATCACCATTCACCATTCACCATTCACCATGGCTATGTGCCATATCTGCCGATTAACAACAACAACAGATCGCCTCATTGGCTCAGCGCCACATGCACCTAGCACCACCACCATTGAATAGTAAACACAATAGGCATCTAACCAAGCTACGTCGTACTCAAGCACCCCTTGAAGGAAGTTCTAATTGGCGTGCTCCTTCTGGGCACCCACATACAGTCTTGTCTCTGTGCGTAATATTGGCGGTTTCCAACCTCTAGCGTTTTGCTTTACTTCGTGTTCACCGGATTTTTGGATTTCCCTCTGAGGTATTGACCATAGAAGTCTATCTTGAAGTGAAGCAGTCTCTCTGAACACCCTGAACGCCATTATTGCACGCGCCATTAATGCACTGAACGCGCTCACAACCATAGTTGACACCCCAAGGACGTCGCGCATGGGCTTAGGGTATGAGTTAACGATGACAACCAAGTGCTCGCTTTAATCCATAACATGCGTATACGCCTCTGCTTCCTTCACGTTGTTGTGCTTGTGTATTCGGCATCGTGGTGCAGCTTAGACCATGATATCATTTTGAACACCAGAATGAGAGATAGTTGCTAATGACATGGGTATCATAAAAATAAAGAATTAAATGAAATGAAATGCGCCATTGAAGCACAAATCATCATCGGCAGCAGCCGTGTGAAAGAAACGCGTTCTGCATGGGCCCCATGCGCATGACGAGCGTCCTTTTCTGGCAACACCGACGCAGTATTTGCTTTACTTATCAAGTAGCGGTCAATATAGGTCACGAATGTAGGTATGAAGATTAAAAGCAGACGGAAAGAGAAAAAGTAGATGACGTGCACGTTAGATTAGTGGAACTCAGAACCAATAAAGCGTATCCCACTGAGCAAACACGCGGGTTCTTTTCAAACCCGCATCGTATTCCGGCAATCGCAGAGTGGACATTGCTGAATAATGGTCACTGCAAAGTTTGCTTTGCTCCTACCCTCATACATGGAACATCATTGGGGCCGGCTTCAGTGAAACGAATAAAAGCTGCAGAAATTTTGAATAAAGGTCCAGCAGGGACAAGTAGAGGGTGCACTTTGAAAAGTTTTCTGGACCGTAACAATACATCTAAAAGTATACGGATGGGTTATACTATACCGTTTTGTACCTAACACCCCGATGTTATGCACCTGAAGGGTTAATTTGATGGCATTCACGCAGCGCTCAGCGGACAAGGTTAAAGGGACTGTAAAGTGAATCTCTAACCCTTGTAGCTGGTATGTTCTTCTCAGAGCTTATACCTTGGAGATCTCAAATATCAAATATATTCCTCCAGTACCCATAACTTTTCTACCAGTCGAATTTCAATGATTGCCTTGTAAAACTAGAAAAACGCAACCATTCATCAAGCAACACTGGGCGACTCGCGTGGCCGTCTAGTGAGAATAGTCCGCTCTCCCCTTTGCGTGATCCGTCTGTAGTCAAAGGTGCACGGTTGCTACATCACCGAACATTGCAGTGTACACCAGGCATCCTTAAGAATCGGGGGAGAAAATTTCTCCCTAAAGGGACAAAAGGAATGTACCGCTTTTTGATCACGGCAAACAATGATTGTTGGACAGGGCAGACGACGATAAAGGAGGGAGAGGTGGATAAAGGGCGCGGGTGAGACCCCAGGTGACTATTTTTGTGGAGTGTGCAATGCAAGGTGTTCAACAATCGCCATTACTTTTTAGGTAAGCTTTAATAGTAATATACAAATCGTTCTAAATGTTTCGTAGTATACCACAATATCACGTGGTATCTGTCCGCCAATCCTGGAGGCCAAACCAAGTTTCTCTTTTTAGATGTTTTGGGGCGCTGCGATCTGCTGAAGGCTCATTTTTAAAATTAATATCTGTAAAAGATATTGGAGATCGGGAGCTCACACGTTGTGTGGGTAATCACAGAGGCACATAATACATCCCCGAGTATAACAACATAGGGGTTGTATTTCACTTTACCGTTCCTTTAAAACGTACTGTCACCACACGCCAATTCACAAGGCTTTTTTCCTGCTTTTAGCTCTTTTTACAGTGTTAGATTCTTTTCCGTCGTCATGCTATCGGCATCACAGTCGTCTCAGTCATCATCGTCTGTTCAAATAGCACCGTGTTAATTACCAGAGTTACCAAAATTTTAACTCAGTTCTCGATGAGTACTAAAAATATACCCACTACTGTTTTCCTCCTCTTCCTTTTCCCGGCGTCTGGATAAACATCTATACTGGAGCGATTCCTTCCATGTGCCCGTTTCCTTCCCCTTGAATGTTTCCTATTGAAAACGATGCTAGTACTATTTCACGGAAAGATGAACAACCAGCAGGAATTTAACGTCTGCACGAATCTCTCCGATCATAAACCTACGGGACTCTCGCATCTTTTTTCAGCTTTCTCCCTGGGCCGCTTTTGTTCGCCAGGGATCATAAATTACCCGAGCGTTATCACTGGTCTGATGACGCTTTTCGTTCTCTTTTTCCTGTGATCTTTTTTTATTTTTTCGGTCTCTCGAAAGAAGTCACGCATTGAATTGAAATGAAAGAAATGAAAAGAAAGAGAAAGGAACCAGAAGAAACGACATTTTATTTGCTCCACCTTCCGAGAAGACCGTATCTGAGCTCCAACGTTCTTGTGATGGATAAGCGGCCATGAAGGGCATACCTGGAACGCGCGAGTAAAAATTCTGCGTGTTTTGACAATGTTTCTGGATCTCTCTATATATATTCGATTGTACGCATGACTCTCCTTGAATTCAGGGAAGCGTTGAATTCAGGGAACTGTTTTCAGGATCCAGTGATTGTTTAGTAAGGATGTCTCAATAAACAAGTAGAGTTTGTTCCATTCTTCTTAAACGATAAAGAGTTCTGAATCAGGCACCAATAATGACGAAATATTAGATTTAGGCAGACGATGAGATGTGCTCCTTTCGACAAGGGTGTCTGCAATCTAAAGTTCATGGTCGAATGATCGCCTATTGACAGTTGTGGCGGCCACCAGGCCGTGTAGAAAAACTGAAGATGGAGTCTTCTGCACGTTCAATGCTGTCGAACGCGACAAAGTGTTAGTAGGGGACCTACAACTGTGAATTCACTCATGAAATGGATGATACAATCATGTCCAATGTAGTGCATCAATATTACGAACGACGTCAACATGACCCGTGGTTCTGCGTGTTCCGTGCTACGAAGCAAGTGTGTGCTCTACTCCATCAAGAGTGGGATTTCTGTGCGACGAAGCCAGCCTGATTTATCGCAGTGTCCTAGCATAGGCGCAATGATAAGCATCACTTTCCCTCGAGTTACAAGCCGATTATCCATGGCGTCCGCTATAAAAGGTCTAGTTTCTTCTGCTGTATCGTAAAATTACCGAACTTCACAAGTTGTTGTTGTGACAAGGTTGTAGCTGAGCGCTGACAGCAGAATGACCTAAATACTCCTATTCCGCCTGTCGACGAGATTTCAGCCCACGTCCACCTACACGCATGCTGCTGACTTTTTCATTACGTTGATCTATGTGGAGGCATGTAGCGCGACGGTAAAACAACTTCGTAATGTGAATACTGGACTTCAGGTAATTCGTCCTCGCACAGAGACAATCAATGTACAGTCGAATCTCGTTAAATGGAACTTGAGGGGACCATAAAATTTTGTTCCGTTTATCGGGACTTCCGTTTACTGAAGGACTGTATTTTAGGGTACAGTAGGGATGTCATGTGGGATGGTTGGATGGTTTTTTACATGAGCTGGCAAATACCAGCTAATAATATGTGCCAAACACTGCAGTCAAACGGGGGCATGAAATATCCATGGAATGAAGTTTGCGTTAAGGAATAGCAAGACGCACTTAGTTACATCGTGCTGTCTGCGACAAGAAACGATAGCCTGCGGAAAAGCAAGAAAACGGCTTGAGGACCAGCAAAGCATCGCGTAAAGTATAATCCTCGTACCAGGATGTTCCAATAAAGTTTGAACCTTCCCTTTGCGTCTGATACAGGAAGATGAAGGGAAGTGGGTAGCTGAGTGAACTCTTATGTCCACGTTGTCCGTTCAGGGTCAGAGAACCGTTAAATTCTAAAATCCTCAGAGTTTCTGCTTGTTTTTCACATTAGGCCACTAGGTGTGCATTGGCGGAAAGGGATTAAAGCGGCGCTGTTCTTAAAGTGCAGTGCTCACATCAGACGTGTTGTGTCCGTGTTCATCATGTGCTGCCGCGGCGTGGTACTGTGTGTATTGCAAGCGCCATGTCGGGCTTTGAAAGTACTACCTATTCTTCAATAGCTCGCACCGATGTTAAATAGGTTTCGCCTTGACGTGGCTTTTACCCCTCGTCCAATGCATAAACCTGTGCACTCTGGTACTATGATACGCTCCAAATGTAGTGTGTGAGCTTCATGTTCATGAAGTACTCACGAAATGCGACTTATGCAGCTGCTGGAGAGAAGTTCCGGTTGCTTTAATAAATGCCGTAGACTTGGGTACTGCACCTTATAAGGGCTTGACGCAATACCACCACCCACAGACTTGTCTGTCGTCCTGCTACTATATCTTAAGGGACCCTGTTCTTTTTCGAGTCCGTTAATAGAAGTTTCTGTGCGCCCCATGTGTTGTAGAACATCAAGGACTTTTACAAAGTAATCATATATTCACACACACATATATATACGTACATTACGTCGTCACACATTTTCATGTCAGTCAGGTTGTTCAATGGTGAAGCATGCAACAAATTGAAAGGTGGCAAGCATCTTCATACTCTTATTCTCTCCTGATGTATGCTAGCTTAATCAGTTAATTGAAGTGCTCTGCACTCATTAGCCCTCAAGAGCAAGCTTTGGCGACAAAGGAACGTGTTTCACATCGTACAACGAAAACCACATCCCTGCTCCTGACCGTTCAAATATACGAAACCATTTTCTTCTGGAAAGATTTCTATTATTGGCACCAGACGAGACCCAGCATGTTTTCCAGCATAGAAACATGTGCGCGGAGAATCGAAAACGTTATCAACGTAAAACAGTTGCCAAGTGCTCAGACGACAGCGCATGAAAGAGCATTGCACGCTCCAGCTATCCATCACCGCCGAGGAACACCAGTTATAGCGACAAAAACATTTCTTCTCTTTTCCATTTCGGGAATACCATAACCATCTTTTGGGCCAAAAAGTTTCATTTTCTAGAAACGTTGCGCGAATATAATCCGCAGAAAGAGAACGGAGCCGTCACCATTTGTAATATTAAAACGTGGCGCCCTCTGGCACGTCTGCTCTGCGTGAGATGGTGAAATGATGCCGAGCCAGCTCTTGGTAATTCAATTGGGTGGGAGGGCATCGCATCTATCAGAGCACGTGCCGCAGCGGCACGGCTCCAATTGACCCATAAATCGGTCGATTAGAGAATTAATACGCGACTCCCATCTGTTGATACGACGCTCTTCCCCATTTTCCTTTCTTCCTTTTTCCTGACCAGAGGGAGAGTGGTTCCCGAGTTGGAAGGGGAGATGCGAAACGGAAGCTATGCAACGATGAATCAGGCGGGCATTCTTCCTGTACGTCTCGGTTGAAAGGTGGAAAAATGTTCATCCCAGATACATTTACATCCATACGCAGCATGTTCACAGTGACCACTCCGAGCTGATGTTCATTCCATGGATATCGCCGGGTGTGTGAGCTGACATTGGTATGCGTTGTTTGGATTTTGTAACTCATGACGAAGAATACCGGCAAACGTTTCACAGCGAAAAGGGAAGTTTGTGGTATGATGGTGTTGATGTTGATATCACACAAAACACGGAAGTCTGCGGTGAGATTTGTAAATCCTGGCTTACTCTATTATAGGTTTAAAGCGTGTCAGTTACCTCTTTGCATCATTTTTATTGAAGGGCCTCGTCTCGCCTTCTTGAGTTGCCTTGCCAAACAGCTCCTATTGCCACCTGTGACAGACACCTGTAAAGGAGAGCTGTCCTCATTGTTTTAAATGAACAAACGTCCACTAAAGCAGGTGGTAAAATGATTGAGAGAACAAGGACGCTCAGTAGTGTAGTGACACCAAACGTTTACTAATCATGCATAGTTAGTACAGAAACATGTCAACAGAAGATCAGTTCTGAAATCCCAACTGTACAGCGCTCGGTAAATAGCACTGTACTGCAGGTCGAGCACGTCAATGGTGAACGAGCAGCACAATATACGGAGCACATTACGCGCCCTGTAGTGGAAACATAAATCGACGGCAGTGAGCCGCGCAGGGGAAGAAATGCAATTTGCGAAGTATACGACTGTATGGAATCATATATATACGTATCTGTTGAAGGGGAGCGTCCAAGGGTCGGGAATCGTTTTTCAGACTGAACCCCATCCCGACTGATTATCGTGTTCCTGCTGCTTGATGGGGTTCCGTGTTTATTGTCACGTTCCCAGACTGTAATTGCTATCTCTCCTATTGCCTCCGGAGTATTCGTGCTTTGCTTCCGTATTTTGGCAGACCTGCTTATATAGCGTATTGCTATGCCATGGTCTCAGGACATTCACCATTTCAAGGCTGTTACAAAACGGTAGTGGAAATGCCAATGCTGGAATGTAGTGCTTCGAGGAAGTTCTGCAAAGTAGAATTTTTGTTCCTTTGTATTAGACTTCATTTGACCATGGCGGGGAACGCAAAAAGCGACCAAGGAGAAACTTTCTTTCTGGTCTCTGTTTGCGTTCCCCACCATGGTCTATCTTGACCAAAATGCTCTTTACCTCTTAGAGGCTACATTTGTGTACTTCTATTGAGTGCCGGAATTTCGGGACATGAAAAATAGCAGAAATCCTGGGATCCCGGACCTCGAGATATCCCGGGACCCAAGTCTAGTTAGTACCTCCTTATTACGAAACCTTGACTAAATATGCGTAGTTTTTACCTTCACTGTATTGGTGTACAAAGGTGTTACTATTGTCGCATGTTTTTTCCGCATAGTAGTTCTGTTCACAACGTGACCTTCACTAAACCGCTCGTTTGCAATAAATTGGGGAATATAGCGTGGGAAAATTCCCCACATCATCATCATAATGTTATCGTTGTTATTGGGGCACGTCGGTTCAAAAGAATACTGCTACAAAAACTATGTGTACATTGCTATGAGCATTTGTCTATCGAGCTTTAGGACAGCCCTCGAAATGCCCGTGAAACAGTGATGAGAAAGCGAATCGCTCTCATCCTAAAAATTTCTGTGGAGGAAGTTAGTGAACTAGTGTTCGCTGTTGTCTCACTAGTATCAATTACTAAAATGACAAAGTGCTACAAGTAGGTCAGTGCCGTATATAGGCTGGAAAGTGGTGGCTTGGAACCTCACGTCTGGCCATGTCTTTCCAGACAGAATGCCTACTTTCAGTGATTTTGCTGTAAAACTGCTGTTGGCTGGAATTGTCTCTCATCCCGGTCGCCCTCCGTAGCTGAACACCACACTTTTATAGCAAAGTAACTGGCGTTTTTTAAGCGTGAATATATTTACTAGGATTAAGTTGTATGCGTAGTTTGCCGTTTCATGTTTTTTTTTTTTTTTTACTACTCCTGTATTTCATCCCATTCCCCCATTTAATGACCCTTTGAACCTTTGGGGTACTTTTAACTAACTTTGGAAGTAAATAAATAAAAATAAATAAATATGCTTGCACAGTTTCCTTGAAAGAGGGCTTAAGACGCATTCTAACCGCCACACCCCTACTCCTGCTCTCTGTCCGTACATCTGTCCAATCTTACGCTATCGATAAAATGTCATAGACATAGGCTCGCTGGCGGATATGATGATATAGATTACACCATAAGTTACAAGCCTGAGTTAAGCTCAGAAAAGATATGAACACAGTGAATCACAATCAGGAAAAGAAACAGTAGTGGCAGTAACAAACAAAAAGCAGCTGGATTTGAGGACCTGTGTTCGTCCCTTTTCTGTGCCCATGGCTAGTGAGTTTTGGAAGGCAATCTGTACGCTGCTCATGAAATCAGTTTCCTTGGGGCGCTAACACCGAATAAAACAGGTCCATGCCCATGAATAATTTATCAATGCCCATGAATGACGAAGTCTCACCCTGCAACTCTCTGAGGACCTGTTGCTGAACCAAGTGATTATGATGCGGCAGACTTGAAAGCCACCGAAGAGCTAACTGATACGGGTATGGGGGTTTCGTCGCTCAGCAGTCGTAAGCGTAAAAGGCTCTGTGTGCTGTAAAAGAAAAGAAAAGAGAGAGAGAGAGAGAGAGAGAGAGAGAGACGCACTGCAAGACGTGTGAAGTAATGGCTGGGCCAAACTCCAGGATTGAAAAGCATTAGGCACAACCAAGTGCGACAACAAGGACAACTCCTGGGCTTCTAGGCCATTAGTATCAAGCAGGGCAGTTGTGAAAGGCCTCTTTAGGAACCACGTATTCTAAGAAGGCGTGGATGCAACAACATGATTCAAACACATTGTTGGTTGTGACCTGCTTTCACAACTCCTCTCCCTTCTCTCTGCACACTCGCATGGTTCGAACCACCCCCACTGTAGCCACAGCTCAATCAATGTCAGTCGCTGTTTTGAGCCTAGATTATTGCTACCATCAAGATTCCCTCGAACTGCTTTTGCATAAAATAATTGTAGTGTAGAGTGCTGAGTAAAATCACATGAAAGACTCTCACCATTGTGCACTCCATATCTAATGCAATGCCTTGGCACGTGTCCACAGTTTTTTTGTTCAGTGCCGTCTATCATTGAACCTCACCTGGAAATGTCACCGAGTAGGTATAATCGTCCCCACCATCACCTCCGATAAGGGCACGGCTTTAATCCGCCGTTTCGCACACCGGAAGTGCAACCCGGATAAGAGTTTCCCCTCGCGGGAGCCCTTCACCTCTATAACTGTCCTAACCTGTTAAACGGACGAGAGTAGGGCCAACTTAAAGGGCAGCAGCGCGTGCGTCGCCGGTGCCACGAGTGAGTGGCACGTGCAACTTCCCGAGGGACGAAAGGGAAGATTTTAATGACTGCCTCCTGGCTTCCTTTTTAGATGGGGAGCAATTCCCTCAGTGTGTGTGCGCCTATAACAGGGAGGCGGGTGGCTGTCAGTCGGGTCAATAGTGGGTTAATAACTGGCTGACGCAGCCTGGCCTGCCTGCACCATCTTTATTGCATCAACTGGTGCCGCTCCCCCGCCGTCTCTTAACGAAAGCCTGTCTCTCTCTGCGAGTGAAAGAAAAGATTTAAAAAAAAGAGAGAATGAATTTAATAGGCTCATTGCGATTGGGCATATGAAACATTAAGCATGCAGTATATTAAGTCGGTAAGAGACGGAACTTGGCGTGATTTTACCATTACATTTAGCTATTGGTGCTAATGCACAAAATGGTTCCACTGTCCCTACTGTCCTAAAGGTTCTTCTGCCTTCCTAATCAGCATATGTGGGATATTCTTCATGGTAAAGTAAGAAGTTTCATCGATGCACTGTTTTCCACGCTGACATCTTCGCTTTAAAGAAGTCGTTAGTTGGTTCTGATCATTATCAATCTTTATGTTCGTGCACATTGCAGTGAGGTAGGCTATCGTCTCTGGCATTGGGAAATACCCCACGTCATCGTAACTAAAGTATATGTTGTGGTTGTTGTTGAAGAAGTCTCCTAATGGAGCACTCAACGATATCACAAATAGCGGCTAAACCGAACCGAAAAAAAAAAAAAGACACCGTCCATATATCGATGTTCACCAAATCGTCATCGGTTAGATACAGGCAAGAAAGTGCAGGACTGTACCTCATACTCCGCTAAAGTTTAGGGATCAGGAACGTCAACTGGACAACCTAAACTCGACTACATAAGTCCTCCCTGCTTTCCCCAGCATCCTTCTACTCCTCGAGGCAGCGCGTATAAGAAAAGAGTCTTCCACCAACCAGCCAAGCACAACGTGCCAGCGAGATCAATCGTGGCCGAGACACCTCCACGCGCAGCGCACGCAGCAACGCATTTGAACACGCCATCCATTAAAGCGCAATCCTTCCATTATCTGTGCTGCCAAAATTCCATTCCACATTTTCCAGAGTTGCGCCGCTTTAAATTTCCGGCCCACCATTACTCATCGGGGAAGACAGGCGAACACCATCCATTTTCCAGGTTCCCGTAACGTCTACGTGTATTTATCGAGCGCGGCTTTTAAAAACTTTGGTGGGGGCGGAGACTGCTCCGGCGACCCGAATAATCGTTCAGAGATTACGTGCTTCAGTCAACTGGCGCGTGCGGGTCCAACTCCAGCAGACCTGGTGACGACGGGAACGTCCATATCGCGAGCTTGGGGACAAGGCGCAGTCACCGTGTTGTTGACGTCTACGATTATACGAGTGACTTGAAGAAATACAGCTCCTCGCTTTTCATCTTAATCATTTTGAAAAACAATTGTATCAGGTATTTCCTTGTTAGTATTGGACATGCTCAAGGTCGTTTTTAACAACTAGCTTTTGACGCGACTTTTTTTGTAGGGAAGCTCGGCAGTGTGTCCGTGGCTCTCAGACTAGAAGTCACAGTAGACTGTGGCCGGTGTTTCTCGACAATATAAAGGCTACTAAACAGTGTCCGGTACCTTATTGACGGCATACTGATTTTTTGAGTCTATATTCTATCCCAGAATCGACACCAGCTTACTTCACTATGCATCTGGTCGTTTTGTCAAGACCTCGGCTGCGAGAGGAGCGCAGAACGAACGTACGAAAGGTTCTGGAGTACCTATCCTAACCGTGAGCCGTTCACACAGTCCTCTTATTTGCTTTCCTCAACTTCATCTGTACGTTTACACTTGCTTACTAGAGGAGAGCTAAATGGCTTCCTTTGCACAAAAACTGAAAGAGTTCACTAAAAAAAAAGAAAATTTGGTGTAGGTGCTTGGACCCAGATCCCACTGATTTCCGGCAGGGTAGGCCAACCAATACAGCATATCGACATGGGTTTTGGCTTGTGCCTCAAGTCGTTCAGGCTGGAGAAGTCATCACAAACTGAAACTGAACCGACAAAAACTGAATGGTATTGTAGGGTATTTTAAAGAAGAAATAGTGAAACATAAACTGCCTTTCTTGTGAAAGATATCTTCGTGATCATATAAGCAAAAGACTGCACTTAAACGCGTAAAGTACGTAATTCCCAAAAAGAAACAGACTATGATCACGATGCTATCTTTCCTGATTTCTTCATACTCGGCATCTAGGGAGGAGTAAGAAACTGCCCAAAGATGTGTCTCCTGTATACAAATGTGTACATTCCCCCACACTTCACTTCAGACAGCGGAATGAGATCAAACGAGTACTGCTATTGTTTCTTAAGAGACGTTTCATGTGTATCCCTAGAACTTAGTTCGAGCATTCTAGCGGTCGCGTGAGCTCAGCCTCCAGTACGAACCAGACTGTCACTGGTCTATCAGCGCCTCTGGTGATGTGAGCATCACCACCGGGACGGGGCTTGCCACCGTTCTCAGTGGTTATGCCCATTGCGGGATGTATAACCTTAATGTCAAGCACAGGACACAGTCAAGCTGCCCTAGCAGCTTTTTTTTCCGGATTCACCCCATCATCATATTGGTGATGAAATAAACGTTATTATTATTATATAATGTGTCAATAATTTCAGCTGTACAATTCATTCTCTGTGTGAGTGATCACCCTTTTGTACTGGCGCTTCTCGCATACTATCATAACGCGATCCAATGAATGCACTGAGAACGGAACACGTTGCGATCTTCAATCCAGGTCATGGGACCTGCAGCGCAATATGTTTGTTACATGGTGACTGCAGAAGTCGCAACTGTAATACTGCGCAGAATGAGCGAGGACCACTTTCACCATGCAGCAAACGCGACACTGTCTCCCCTGTAGAAACGTGGATGCCTCGCGTGCTCCGCCCGGAACGCCTTTTCATAACGCCCTTGTTAATATGTGGAGCGTCCCAGGAATGCGGGGTAGATGGTATGTCCCCGTGGCTGCTGCTGATGAACGCGTGCGCCTGACAGGTCGGCCAAAGTGGACAGCTTGTTCCGCAAGTGCTGCTGCTCCTGCAGCATCAGAGGTGATCTGATTTGTGGGGCGGTGTCAGGAGGTCGGGAACGATGAGTTGTTTGGGAAAAGTTTGTTGTTGTGAGAGTGATTGATTTCGTTGTGAGGGCGATGAGAGACCTCATAACCAGTGTAATCGATAACCGTTGCTTAGCTATTGTTGGCGTGAAAGGGCATTGCTGAGAACCCCGATAGTGCAACACCGTAGTGTATTGCTGTATAGTGATTCAACTATATGTGAACACCGAAGTGATCTGTGCCACACCTCTACAACTAGAACTTCACTGCACCACATCCTGAAAGCCAAATACCATTTGCAGTGATACCACACGCCTCTTGTGGCAGTGCCACAAAAACTGTACGCCTGCCGTTTTCTACGCATCGGTCAAGTGAAGGATATCATTCTGAATGTTGTGATCGGTTCATCTTGTGATGTGCAGTGAACTTCTGTGGTCACCGTGCTGCGAGGCTTTCTCTGAAATGAAAGGAATTAGGGGAACTATCGCGGGTCCTCGATCCGGAGGTTCGTTTTGCCCAGCTGACGCCTTTTATTGAGGTCGATGCACGGTCCGTTGTATTTAACTTTGTTTGAGATGGAAAAGTTCTTTGCACCCATTGCATTAGTAGGGAATCAATGAGTTACCAACTCGGAAGCCAAGCGTGCAACGCGCCGACACCTATACAACTGTCGTGGTCTTCAACTTGTCTCTGTGATGATGGTGAAACCGATTTCCTGCACTTGACACGTTTCTCATTGTGGGGCCTTGACCCGAATGACTTCCGTGATTATTGTCGTTAGCCATTCGCCTGCATGGCTTGCTACCTTCGATTACTTAGTTAGTTACACGACTAAGATGAATGATCCTTTGCAACGCCGCAGATAAGCGTCATCCTTCTTCGCCTTTAGTGTTTTCAAGGATTTAATTGAACATCTGCGATGATCTTCTGAATAGGTCATTAAAATGTCCTATTCAGAAGCTGTTCCAACATGACTAAAATTCGCTGCATTATTAAAAAAAGCATTCGAAAACTACAGACAAAGCTACGCTGTTGCATCGCTCCCGTCACTAACACGCATGGCAACGTCTCTCATCGCGTTCAACAAGGGCCGATAAACCATAACATGGAAAACATTGAGGGAGACCAGTTTATATCTACCATCATCCGTCTCCTCTGGAGGAGCAAACGCAATGTCGTACACCCGGGACGCACGCATATTAGCACGCTAAACACGGGTAATCCGACGTTCCCCATCAAGCGACATAGTACGCATAGCGGCAGCTGCCCTCCGCCATTATTGTAATCGGCGTGGCGAATGAGCACGAGGGTGCTAATGCCAGGATCAGTCACCCCGCCTCTGCGCTAATCATAAATACGGCGTACATCGCTTTATGTACACGATATGACATGTTCCGGTTTGACGGCTACCACGTAATATGAGCAGAACGTGTATGAGGGTGCTTCATGGTGACACCATCCTACTATGAGGGAGAAGAAACTGATTCTCTCCTTTAACATGGGAATGTTCGCTTGTAGGATGTCTTCGTGACTTGTAATAAATTCTTAAATTGCATTCTTAGAAACGCAGAGGTTGCTCGATGCCTGACGATTACTACTACTCCTTAAAAGAAACGAACACATAGCTCATAACGAACGCATCAGCTGCATATAACTCAACGAACACATAACTCATACACTAAAGCGAGACAAAAAGAAAAACATAAAGAAACAAGCAGAACTCCCACACGTCATGTATGATATGTTCGTGTGGGTCTCCTTTGTCTTTTCTTCCCCCGTGTCAGTGTCTTCTATCCGTACGGTGGGTGCCGAAGAGAGTGTGCTCTCTTTTGTTAGCGTTAATTTCGTCCTCAACTATACAGTCTCGCACATGGGAATCCGTCAATCAATGTGGCTTTAAGTTCGCTAAGATACCTGCGAAAATAAACGGTGGCACTGTTTTTGCGTGGTGTAGTCGAAGACGCGGTGTGTCACTATACCCGGAAAGCAGGGTCAATGTATAAAGATGATTCGACGGAGAAATCAGCGTGGCCGGTGTCTAAGCGGGAAGGGATTAGAGCTCCATAGCATCCACTCCATGACGGATTCATTTTAGAACTTAGCATAAATATGGAAATGAGGCTAGACTCTGGAACGAAACGCACTCCGATGTGATCCTTCTGGATTAGGTACAGGAGTACCGGGAGCGATCGGCTTCTAACGGCCTCCCTCATCTGCTATGTGTACGTAGGATTAAAGATGGAGGGGGCGATATGTATAGGGCGAAATTACCATTGCGCTATAAACATAATTCGCAGCATGCTCTGCTTATATAGCAGGACTGTCATGGACAGGTAAGCCTCGTGAGCATATACCCTGGAGTGAGCGCGTGAGGAATAGCAGGTTCAGGTGGGGACGACCTCATCTGGGCGTTTTGGCTGCGATTAAACGATTAACAAATTTTATAGGAAATTACCAGATATGCCTTGAAAGGAAAATAAATATGTGGAGACTTAGACCACCGACAAAGAGCGCAGTGGAACTAATGACGACTTCGTACGCTGCTTTAAGCTGATGCTGCTATTACTCAAGATTATACTGGACCAGCTCTTTCCCTGTAAATATTGCGTGTGTTTTGATATTGCGGGGATTTCGCTGCTTTGTTCTCAGTGTTTTTGCTCAGATTTAGGCGCACGTTAAAGAGCCCTCAGGTGGGCAAAATAAACCCACAGACGGACCACAGGGGCATCGCTCGTGATCATAATTATCTCGTAACATAAAACCCAGAATTATAATGTTGTCAGAGTTAATGGTGAACAACTTTAGGTGAAGTTAAGGGAAAAGATCACTACTACCAACTTAGTGCAGTCAACGAATGCTTGATGCCCCTGATAAAGTCACAAGATTACGTGATTCTTGTTTGTAGAGGCACGCGCTGTATGATAACTTTATGATATGCTCTTTTTAACGTAATCCAGCATAAATACATTCACGAGAAATGTGAAGTGTATCGAAACAAAAACAGATAGAAAACAAACAAACAAAAAAAAAAAGCACGTACGTGTGTAGGCCTAGGATAAGAAGAGGTTATAAATTTGTTTGAACATCGCCTTGCATAATTCTCACCACTATTTCCATCAAGTGACATATCCGTCAAGTTACAACAACTGAGAACAATCATGTTTCAGCTCTTGTCGCTCTCGCATCTATTGCCTCGTTCTCGGTGTACGTTTATTGAGCCCAGTAGCTCAAAACACCCGCTCGTATTACAAAACAAGATGCACTACACCTTAACGTCACTGCATATGGAAGAGGAACCTGACCTCCAACAACGAAACAATCACGACTGGTATGTGACCCGTTGCTTTCCCCTGGACAGCGCCCACACAAAGAAAGGATACGCTGCTTCCGGGGAAGACATGACGTTGCTGAATAATACGCATCCCGTAGGGGTCGCTACTAACTTTACGCGTGCTTTCATCCCTCAAACGGGTAACGAATCATTCTTGTCTTATATGGCAGCATGTGCAGATGCAGACCGGGTGAATGCAGTTGAACCGAAGCGACAGGAGGGAAGTTATTCGTGGGAGATAATTCGAGCGTCTGCCATCCTTTTCCCTCCACGCACACAGTCATCACGACACGCAATAATTGGGTTAGCGCATCAGCGAGCTTCTGCAGTGAATGCTCTTCCGACGCCAATGGATATAAAGGGCTGTAGAAACCGTGCAGGTTCTTCCTAATACGCGCATAACTTTGGTTCGGAGATTTCCTCTTCTGACGGCTACCCGTTTCTGTAAAACCAGCTAAAAGGACGCTCGACACATATTCGTTCATTTAAGCATATGCACCTATCCTGTATCGCGAGGTGTGACAACGTGCTAGCTTCGAAAGGCGTGTAAGTATAGCCTTGTTGGAATTGAAATATTGCATTGCTTTCATTATTCTTGTGCTCCACACTGCAGGCTTACTAACAGGCTGGTCGGCGATTGATCCTCCATGAGAAATTAGTGCATAGAGATGTTACAGCGCGATGTACTATCAATCATCAAATCCCGTACGTGGTGAGGAGCAAAAAATTAGCATTGATGACTTGAGACAAGCGAAAATTAACTTAGTTGTATTAAACGAACTAGATTTTTAGCTGAATCTTAAAAACCAAGCTTGCGAGGCATCCGCGCATGTATTCCCACATATTCGAATATAAAAAGTACCACTCCTTTTTCTTTTTTTCTTTTTTTCATATAACGTGCCTCTTTCCCTTTACCCCAAATTTGCGGGATTTGAGACGGATACACTCTATGATGACATCGTTACCGTGACTTTTCCTTGCCGCAAGGCTCCAGTTTTGTGTTTAGTATATATATTACACATACACAAATTGTCTCCTGCATCGAGGGATATTGTGCACCTCGATGCTTCGAAGTGTACTGAGTATAAATACGGTGTCAAAGACCCGATCGAAGTCGAAAGAAAGTTCTGCCTCTTTTTGCTTTCAGGATTAACCTATTGCTACATGTATATTTGTTTCACACCTTCAGCAATTACTCCCTCCTTTTGCCCTGTGCATCTGCTTCGTCGTCGATGGGAACGACGAACAGTCGATATCTCAGATGCAGTGGACAGATGTTGCGCCACGCGTACGACTCATGCGTGCGCTGCTCAAACTAAGGGAAAACGGGCACGATATTGGCGCCACTCCAGTGTAACAACCTGAACTTGAAGCTGGTACCAAAAGCCACTTTTTCATGCCTTTTAAGTTGTTTCAGACTGGAATTTCTCAAAGTACTTTCTTAAATGGCATCTAGCTCACAAAAATATTTTTGTTTATTTTAAAGTTTGTTTATTTGATGCTTATGTTTTAGCTCGTTCATATAAATATATTCGTATCTCGTCCGTCTGCTGCTCCCTCCCTTTCTCCCGTCCCCTACGCCCACAGACGCCTGTGTCAGTGAAGGCGTCTGATCCTCATGCGAACTCCTCACGCATGCTTATTTCTGGCGCACGCTTTGCGCATGCAACCGGGTTCAATTTAGTTTTCCTCTTATAGACAGGTGACCACTTTCCAGTCCTGTACGAAGTCATCCGGAACTTCCATGATGCCCCTCTCATTGTTTGTAGACGGTCCATGCAGCTGGCCACAGTCGCGACAACTCTGTGTCTGAACGCTGGAATCTCAAATGTCCACCGTTTCAGATAAGTCACAGGTAAACAATTCCAAAGAAAGAAACCATTTCAGCTACAACGGTCACCCGGGCCAGTTTTCTGATTGATTTATGACCGGGACTTCTTCCTCGAGTGTCCGATCGTAAAAAGTTTGAAACCAAATAATGCGCCGCGGCTGCATATGCTAGTTAGTGTGGTCCTACCTGCGGTCATAAAAGCTTTCTTCGTTAGGAAGAACCCCGGGAGTTCTCGCATCGTTTCTTTTAAGTTACACAATGGAGTGTGACTGTTTCGCTGGGTTGCGATTTTGTAGTTGATGTACTCGGGCGCATAGTGCAAGGGTCGTCGACCTCGAAAGACAGCTAGAGGTTCCTCTTGTAACGCAGGTGAAATACCAGTCGAATATAACGAAATTTTAAACGAAATAAATACCCAATAACGAAGCCCAATAAACCCAATAACGAAAGTTTAAACACCGCGTTATGTGTTAGGCCTCTCTTCAAAACGTGGACATGTAAACAGAGTGAGGGAAGGCGAAGTTGAACTGGATCATAAGACACTCTGTTCTCTTGTCACTCTGTGTATTTGCCCATAGGAGCAGGATATATATTGAACAACGAAAGAACGTGCCTCAGCTGGTAGGTCAGCGACATATACTATAAGCTGGAAACACCTCAGCCCAGAAAGGATACCACACATCATGCCTAACCATCATCTGGATGGTCCAGCTATACATCCGCCTGTAAGCAGGTGATGCCACCCTGAAGACCTTACTCAGTGTGGACCATTTATTTATATTTATCCGCGATAGTCGTGATGTTACCCGCCCCTGGCGAGCCCAGAAACGACTAGCACTTAGCGACAAAAGCACCACCACCAACGAAAGGAGGAAGTCGCTGAAAAAGGTAGCTATAGCTACGTGATTTGTACCTACAACCTTTGGATTTCCTGTCCATTTCTCAACAGTCTAAAAACAGAACTTCACTACATAGCACGGTCTCAACGAATAATCGTTCATAATAATATCATTCACTGATGTGATTGGCGGTAAACGGTGAGTGTCCGCTTTCTGTGTCACTTATGCAGTTATGCTAAGTGACACAAATGTAATAATAATAATTTGTGGGTTTACGTCGCGAGACAACTGTGATCATGAGCGACGCCACAGGGTAG
>JARGYV010058769.1:0-12561 GCA_029532675.1 Ornithodoros moubata | reverse complement strand
GTTAATTAGTGAAAATTAATTAAGACATCGTTAATGGAGGCCGCCTGGTGCCTCAACGAACGAGCCCTCTTGCATAGAACATATCACCGTTGATTGCATTTAAAAATAATAATTACCCGATTTATGAAAAATCTGTTCACACTTAGCGTGGACACCCTGTAGAATGTTCTCGACAGTTCGCTGACTTCTCATGCACATACCACCAACGTGGTTAGCCTTGCTTTGCGTAAGTTTTGGATCATCTCACGCATCACTAAAAGCTTCGCAAATTCCATGTGCTTTTGCTTCGTTGTTGTGTCGATGCTTGAAATTGCATCCGTTGCCTGCGACTCTTAACAAACCTCATGCAGCCGACATTGAACTGATTTTTAAATAATATGCATACCGCGTAGCTAAAATTTCATGACGCATTACCTTATGAAGGTGCTGCATTAGCGGCTTCCAGTCCGTTACTAATTAGATAACCTAACCACATAACGAGATTATTCACATCTCTGCTCTGAAGGATACGCCGGTATCTGCGACGTAATGATAAAAGTAATCACCACGACGACATGCACATATTCGCAGTTGTACCTGATTTTGTGAATTTGAACGGAGAAAAAAAAAGGAAGCCATTTCGAACAATGGATGAAAAAGAGCCGGCAGCAACAAGGGGATACACCTCTAGCAGCCCAATGTACCGACAGTCGGGTGCAGTAGGGGTGGTTGTCAGGCGTCTTATCTGTTTCTCGCTGTCTTTCTGGCGTGCCGCGAACTATAAAAGCAACCTTGATACATCCGTCCACCCCTACAGCATGCGAGTTTCAGCACACTGTGCTGTTTGGGACCTGACAAGGTTTATGCAAGGTACAGCGAAATTGCTGAAAGCAAGATCAAGGGTATTTCGTACATTGTTGCTGAATGTATTTTCTTGTGTTTTCATAACAATTTACAGAGCCAGAAAGTAGCGATGGCTTGTATATTAACTAACAAGTCGTGTTGAGCTGCCAAGGCATGCCGAAGCGTGCTGTTTTGTCGCAGTCCAAGCACAATGTACCGAAACTCGAGCGCAATAGGGGTGGACGGATGGAGGTTACTTTCCTAGGTCGTGGCATGTCAGAGGGACGGCGACAAACAGATAAGACACCTGACGACCACCCCTAATGCACCGGAGTTCCAGTACATTGTTCTCCTTGGGAGTGCTCTTTTGACACGTGCTGTGCTGTCACAGTGTGATATCGACGCATGTTGTTTTGACGCATGCTGTTTTGACGCTACGCGCTATTATTGTCGGAAATGATAGCAAATGACCTCCACCGCTTATCAGCAGATATATCGATAAGGAAGCAGCCGTGAATGTGAGTAAATATGTTTCTAATCCCCTGTTAGCGCCGCAGAGCATCTGTGGCCATGAGCAGTGTACAGATGTGTAAAGATGGAGATAGGGGGGTCAGCGTCCTGGGTCGACTTCAAGGGGAACTGCCGACGTGTGTGTTCCAAAGGTCGCAAGTGGACGAGCTGGACATATGCTGCCGTTATGCAAGCAATGCTTCTCCAGCCCCAAAATCACGGAATTTCTTTTCCCTGGCCTCAAGCTGAAATGTGGCACGTCTCTCACCAACGAAGGAATCTGCATCGCGACACCACAATACTGACTAACCGATGACTAAATAGTAGACGTTGTGTCGCTTGTCGTAGTCGACCGACACGTTGGGGGCTGTGATGGCAAACAGACCACAAGAGTAACTTTTATTCTCCGACAACGTGAGACACAATCTTGGATATAGTTCCAGGCAAGAATGGCAAGAAACGCAGGATGGCGAAGAGAATTGTCCAACTGCACCCGTGTATAACTCTTGGTACAACACACAACGCCTTTTGTTTGACTCTGTCGGACATGTATATAATCACCTGGCATTTGCTTCTATATTGTATAATTCTTCCTCCTATTCTCTTCCGCTTGAAACATTTTCCTTCAAGACTGGCTTAGTCAAAATGCGTGTCACGAAGTAGTACACACATCCAGTCTATATTTTGTCTACGTCCCTTGCTGTACGTGAACAAGTGTTTGCTTTTGTTTTGTACAGGGGAGTAATTTGCCACGACTACAGCGAGGCAAAGACCAACACAGCGCCGCAGTCTCAAAATAAATTATTGGCGATGCCACAGAAATAGAGCAAGCCAGATAACACACGCCGAGAATATCCCACGCGTTCACTCGCAAAGAGGACGGCGAGTCAGCCTCGTCGACTTCACTCAAGATGTACGCTGGACATCTGCGCCACGCTCAGAACGATGAACCGAGAAGTCAGCTTCAAAGCACTTGCAGTAAACACATGAGAACAGCTTGTCGTGGGGCTGGTGAGGTTTGGCACCAACTGCCAATGCCTACAGTGTGGGAATTAAGTGGGGATTTACTTATTTTTGTAGCCTATTTTACGAATTACGGCAACATCTGTAAACGTAAGAAGGTGCGCATAGCCCTCTTGGGCATCATGCAGAATAACTCGAGTCGAGCAGAATAACTCGAGTAACTTGTGTCGAGTGTCTGCGAGACCCTTATGGTCAACGGAAATGCGGGTAGAAGGTGAAAGTCTAGAATCAAGAAATTCCTGATCCCAGAAAAGTGATAACATTTCTGTCGCTATCAACGCAAATAGTACATTTCTTTTTACCTATCTGTCCATGACTTTACGCCGCCGGCTGATATCTGCCGACAGCTCCAACGCACTGACTCAAGATCGTAAGTGAAGGACGACGTGGAGGAACTGCGCAGGACAGTTTTACGAAGAAGGGCACATTTTTTTCTTCATTTTTCGGAGATGTCAAAACAATCCAGTATGGGTACGTACTGGACTGTTGGATAAGTAAGTACGCACATTCCTCCTGTCGGTTACCAGAAGCGATAAAAGAAAAGAACGGCTTGAAAGGAGGAAAACAAATGCAACGCCTAATCGGACGCTTCGAGGACGAGAATAAACAAGACTTTCCGCAGGTAAACCTTCTCGCACGGCCAAGAGTAAACGGACGTGCTGGACCGGCCTTTCGACCAGCCGGCCTCGTACAGCCACCTGGTAGCGAGGACAGTGCACTACGCCCTCGCTGCGACGCATGTTTACCGGTTGCTCGATATCGAAGCCAAGTTGATTCGTGACCGCACTTGCAATGGAAAGTGCTCTATGCCAGCCAAATACGATTTTCAATGCCGTATTCTACGTGTCTAACATTAACGTAACGCGTGTGCCTGCTCAAGGACTGGACCTCCTTCCTCGAACAGCGCTGCATCTTCACCGATAGCTTTGAGTTAATTATCCCATGAGCTAACACTTTGAAATCCCTGCGTCAGTGGGTGGGATATCGCTGGAAGAGCTGGAATATTTTGCGTAGGGAAATTCTTATTTTGAGCTTAATGAATTACGACTACATTAGGCTTGCAAATGCAGTTTGGACGGGCTCAATAACAATTTGTTCTTGGGCGTACGGTTTCTCACGACGGCAACTTCCGACGGGGACAGGTTTTCTGAGTTTCGACGATGTTCCTATGGGTCGCGAACCACGTTACATTGTTTCAAATGAGGAACGGAACACCGGTGATTCCATGTCATCGCGCCCAACGTGCCGTTACATCCAACGCGTACTTAGGTCCAATTTCGGCTAATACATCCAACGGGCCGTTATATCCAATGTGAACAAGGAGAAGAACCGAGCGCCACGCAACACATAAAAACAGACACAGGCTTTTGTCCTATCCAATGTATTTAGTGGGGCTAAAAATCGAGCTATATATGCTGAGTAGAGAAAAATGACCCCTATGCCACTAACCTAACCTCTGTCACGAACAGACACCATTCAGAGTGGACCCCTTGTCGACGCTAGCAAATTGTCAGCAATGCCACTAACCTAACTTTTGTCACGAACTCACATCGTTGAATATGTGCCCATTCTCGACATGAGCAATATGTCTCCAATGACACTAACCTAACATTTGTCCGGAACGGAGATCATTGAACGTAGGCCCATCCTCGACATCAGCAACATGTCCGCAATGCCACTAACATAGCCTCTGACATGACCTGGGGCCAATTTACCTCTCTGTGTTTGGGACTAGTATTTCGCAACCCATCTCGATAACCCATCGACACCTCAGTACATCCTACACGCACATTGGATGTAATGGCTCGCTGGATGTACTGGCCCGTTACCAACACCAGTAGGCCTTAACTCGTGCCTTAACTACATGATGAAAAAAGAGGCTAAGACTGACAAAACATATAAACAGTCTTGTTTTGGACTCTGATTACGTTTTTATATTTTGTCTATCCTAGTCCCGTCTAGAAGCGCTCGATTTAAAAAGAATCAACCCGGCCAACCAATCTCCAAGAAAAATTTGTTGTCCCAGGCCCTTCAAATCAAGCGCTCCGTAAAGGCTTCTCCTTGCCTTCCGGAGAAGGATAGCTGTGACGTCAACGCTCCCTTGGTACACTTGTCCTCCTGACGGCATAACGTAGCATTGCCGTACTAGTTTTCACATCATTTGAATTCATTAATAATTAAAGTCATTGATTCTTTTGATGATGATGCTAAACTTTTCTACGATGAACCTACAGGTGATTCGCGTCCTCAAGCCACCAGTAGCCAGAAATCCGTAGCACGAGCCACGATCTCGTTTCCGTTCTGCGGGTGGCGTTTACGCATTTCCGCTAGACTACGGCGGCTCCAACGAAAGGAAAGGTATTTTTGAAGGTGAATTAAACAACAACAGAGGCGTTTCCAGCGGTAAGATTGATGCGTGTCATTCATTGCATTCAGCAGTTTCGAAGCAAAGCTCGGTGGCCTGTCTAACGCAGTATAAATTTCTAGTGCACCGAGGCAGTTAACGTGAAGAGTATCTACACCCTCGAACATATCTCCCGACAGCGAAAACAATAAAATAAAAAGATAAGGAAAAGGTGCTCGCATATTATGAAGCACAAACAAATGTAACGAGGCCTATGCGGCTGTTTTTGTAGGTACCACTACATACGGAAAAAAGAACTGAACAATACGTAGTGTTCTGCGCGGCGATTCTAACGTGCAAACTTCTGCCCCTTGTTCTCCCCAGTTACAGGCCACAGGCTTTGTTGTAAGATACCGTGCGGTTTGAGGTTTGGTCGACAGCCCTCCGGAAAGGATAAGCAGTTTGAGGAAACCAATCAATCTTGTCAGAGCGACGCCCTAACGGCTGGAATAACTGTACTTGACGGTATGAGCGCAGCAGTCCATCACTTCGTTTCCCACTCGGCCGCGGTTTTACCAGCTATTTACTTCTCTCCCCAAATGGACCTGTAAAGACCTTCACATCGACAACTTAAAGCGTGTGACCAACAGTTTGTCGTAAACTCGGTTACCCCATCAAAATATATATATATATAAAAAAAAATAGGAAACGAGTGAACGGACTGAACTAAGAAATGTAGGGCACTACGAGTCGATAATTCGCGTTGCGAACGGCATATGACGCTCCCCACTACGCACTGCAGAGAACCACAAACCTATGACATCACTTCGCATTAGTTTTACACCCTAATATTACCCACCGGTGCGAAAATTATAGTAAGAAGAAATAAAATAAAAATTAAAAAAAAAAGATACGATTACGGCAAGTCGCCTCATTGGCTAAGTGCCATCTTCACCCGGACACCCAAATTTCAGGGTTACATTTGGAGCTAAACGCGACGTGAGGCAACAACAGTAATTGGTATAGTTGAGTCATTCAAAAGATAAGGAGAAGAAACGGTAAAGGTATCGTTCACGAGGTATTTACACCGCTTCTACCATGACAGTCTGGATTGCACAAGCTGAAGACAAGCGAGCGGTACAATACCGAAACCAGAAAAGATTTGGCGCCACATGTCTCATTCCTCCCGCTTTAGTTCGCGACCCAAAACGAAGAGGGCGCTCCATTGGGAAGTGGCCACGCGAAAGGCAACAAATTTCCTCTCGTGTCCGTACCTCTCGGTTACCTGCCACGCCCGCTAGTACAATACCTTTTCACTCTTAATACCTACTGCAACCTTGCCATTGCAGAAGGAAACAAAGTGAAGCAAGTAGCGAACATGGTCTGACACATGGTCTGGTGGGAAGAAGGAAAATGAGATGTGTTTTATGAGTTAGAGGGTCCTGAACCAGAAGCTCTCATTTTTCATCAATATTGAAATATATATTGTGCTTCCATTGAGCACGTAAACTGTTTCATCGCCGTGATGACGCAAGCAATTAAAACTGCGGGCCTAATAGTTAGATTTGATTTCTACTGTCAACCCACCATTTCTAGCTAACTGTAAGCGGGTCTGAATGGGATTGATATATTATGCGAGTTCCGAAAGCTGCTTCAATTGTACTGTCGTTTAGGTGAACTGAAACTTATTCGCGGCAGGTGATATAACCCTATGACCACAACCGCTACATCCACTCCTGATTATATCTACAGAATAATAACAAAAAAGTACAGGATTTGGTGACAGTCATGTTGACATGCATGCCCTGGTTTTCCAGTGCTGCCACTGGGGATCTCGCTACATTATACATTGGGCGGCTTACCAGCAGTGCACCATTACATTCCGGCTACCCGTCAACTGCTGACCGGCCTGAGGACTTGGGCCTGCATGGTTTCCCCGTCTGAGATTGGATATGCTGAGAGCTCCCTTTTACATTATCTGTCAACCACAGTAACTAAATAGTGTCCGTATCTTCTGATCAGGCACCTCTTAAACGCATAGGCATTGCAAATCAGTTGACATAACAAAGCTATTCATACTGGGAAAACAGGTGTTCAAACGGAAACACAGGGTAAAACTTTACATATGAAGTGTTCAACTTTGTGCGTTTAATGAGTGACAATGTACCAAAAGTGGCACACCCAGTGCAAGCACACACGCTTGTGAAGTTCGTAATGTAGCTGAAAACGAGCACACACAGAACTGCTACCGTGGTGTATCTCCCCTTTTTTTCCCAATCTTTCTGCTCTGTAACATTATCAAGGTACTAAAGGCAACAGATAAATTCAGTAGAACAAGTTACTTACAGGCTGCAGGTGTTAAAGGGACAATGTGTAATTGACTGTGCATCTTCCATTACATTATGCCACCTCTGAACAACAGTCTTCGCTGTGACATGCTGTGGCATTTCAGAAAGACAGCCACCCTAAGGTGCCAACATTTATTGCCTGTTGAATATTTTCAGCGTGCTGCATTGGATTGCATCCCTATTCCCTTTTCATTGATTGCACTAAATTAAATCTGGTTTACCAGTAGTTTTTGGCATTTACCAAAAAGTATAGAATAATCTCACAGAGAATGATTTTTCAAAATTGGGCATATTCGGAAGAAATCCAGGTTTGTATTACTATACGAGCTTCCAGTCTTGGAACGAAAGAGGAAAATTCCTAATGAAATGTCTTATTCATGGATCAGAGGTCAAGCACCCTCTTTGAACAAGGTGGTGGTGGTGATAATTCTGCTTCGGCAGTTGTAGACTGAACACCTCAGCTTCGCTGGGATGTCTGTGATCCTCTTTTGACGTCGGGTGAAAATTCCTATCCGAAAACGTGGTCTTTGTTACTGAGGTGTGCCAATCTGGCCATTACAATCTCAAGCACTAATGTTAAACATGCACTCTCTGAGCTGCATGTTGTTAACCTGAAGGAGCGAGCCACTATGTCACATGGGAGTCTGACAAAAAATTTTCCTTGTTTGTCAGTTTTGCACCACCAACAAACAACATTGTTCATCATGTAGCAGTATACTTGTTCAAAACTTATTTCTGTTACTCGCAAAACCAGCGTTGCTTTGTGTGCAATTAAACAGATGCCCTCATTTGAATACTTCATATTTTGAGACAAAACATACCTGCCTAAAGAATCTGAGCTTTACTCAAAGTTTTAGGATGGTGTTTTTATAATGCACAGCGCTCATCATTGTGGAATTGCAGCGCACAGCTTTTGACCCCACACATTCACTTTTACTACAGTAAATACACGTGCTAGCTTTAGTGCCTACATGTCTAGTGCTCATACCCCATTAAGAAAATTGAGTAAACAAACTTCCTTTTAAGAATGTAAGTTTTATCGCCGAAGGGGTTGTTCTTGGTTATTCCCTTGATAGAACCCAGACTAAAGCTCTGAAGATGTCAGTGCATCTCTCCATCAAAGATGGAAATTCAGATAAAAAGCTGGTTGTCATTGTAGAATGCCGGTTGAATTTGGATAGCGTTTCAGCAGATGTTGATCAAATACAAATGCTGCACACACGTGCTGCACAATGCTGCACGTTTTTGAGGATTTGCAGCACATAGCATTGACACTACAGCGACAACAGAAAACATTCCATGAATACGTTGCTATATGGTATCACCCACTAATGAAAAAAATTAGAGAGACGTTATATGTTTTTCAATTTCATGTCATGAATGCCTTTCAGCCCCTGTCACTGGTCAGTAAAATGAAGAATGGCATCAATAAAGATTGGCTGTGACATTTTATTTTGATGAGTCATTTTTGTGCTTTGCACACATATTGGGAGAAAATATGCAGGCTCGCGAATAGGATGGAGATGGAAACGTAATTAAGAACTAAGATCAGACATGGATATATTACATGCAGTAATAATTTGTGTAATGTGATCTAATATGTACAGCATAAACAGCATATCTTGCATGTTCTACGCATTGAAACAGACAAGACTAGAAAAAAATATGTTGTATTTTTTGTACAAGCATTAGCAATAAATTGTCCCTGAGGGAAAAAAAATATGATTGAGCAATAAGCTAACATAATGTGACCCTGTTGTGATTCACTATGTTACAATGAATAAAATGGTTGCAATCCGCAGCTAGTACCCGTTGACACATGATGAGATACAGAACAGCACACTGAGTACGTGAGGGGCATGCCAGTTATGGGTATGCGTGTACATTGTATTTTCTCTCTTACTCATTACCATGGGTACCAAGCAGCAGCTTTAAGTTCCTATGATGTGGCTATGTAATGGCCATTCAAACGCATAGATGTAAATGTGAGATTCAAACTGTTATCATATCCTTGTCTTTCCACATAACGGAAAAATTCATATGGTACATCTCATTACACATTCTTTCTCTGCTGTTTAAGCATTATTCCAACTAAACAACAAATTAAGAGGGATGAATAAAACACACACATATGCCACTAGCGTTACAATATCTATGCTTCATTTCTATTTGGTTGCAGGACTGCACTTTTTGAGAACCTTGAACACAATGCAGAGCAGCAGTTTTACCATTTCGCTCTAAGAGTCGCCGTTTCGTGTTTAAGGAACAGGCCCACAACAACCCCTGTATTACTTCAGAAAGTTTCTACCCTAAGCAATTCAGTAATAAAAATAGCCCTCTCTATAGACCTCAACATACCCGAAACTAAAGCATACATATTTTTCCCCTGGATTTTTCAAGAAGCCATTAGCTAGCCTTTTTCTCTTTCTTAAATGTATCTCTTGTACTGACACGACGTTCAATGCTTGCAAGGTGCAACTGGTTACTATAGTTCAGGAGAGCAGGCACACAATATTTCCCCAAAAACGTGTCCAAACGGAGAGCAGTTCTAAAACACCGATTAGCGGAGGCGCTGGCGAATTCTAACGTAGAAGGCAATAAGATATGACAAATTGAGCACGAAGGATGCATTGGTGAACACTTAACGAAAGAAAACAACGGCTATTACAAGAAATATTGCGGTGAATAGTATGCCAAACTTCTGAATAAAACGAGTCGTTCGGGCGTCCCCAACAAGCAGAACGCCCTTGCATGAATAGGCCTGTGATGATGGGCTATTAGAACGCGAAGGCATGAAGAAGACATTCCTATATATCAGCCCGTACACTGCGCGATTACAAAATTCATGAAGTAATGCGGTTAAGTTTTAATATGCATGCATCTGCCTGGGGTAGTACTTGTACGCACCATCGGCCGCTTGCGCGAGACTTTCCACACGCGGGCGACGCGCAAAAATCGAATGTTATTCTGGCCTGCAATATGCGATGTTTTATCGTTCATGTCTGATAATAATTAAACAGTCTCGTCCATTGGATGAGACGCAGATTACATAACAGAGCGCTTTTTGCTCACAAACTATCCCTCACGTTCGCGCCCTTGGACACTAGCAGCAGTCAAGGGTGGACACAAAACAGCCGCAGATACAATATACAAAAACAACTCAGGAATATTTTGTTAACATGCAATATTGGGTTATGAGTGTTCGCTACAGCTTTACCAACATCAAGCTTGCTTAAATGCCACCAGATCTATGGGACGAAAACGAGTGAGGTACAAGAACGCGCACGAGAGGCACAGCGGTGCGTTGCATGCGTATGTAGTGCTGCAATAGAATGTACCGAGAAATACATGCACAGAATTTTTGTATGTAGCTTGGTAATACAAAATACACAACGTGTAGCCACTGAAAACCAAAGGGATGTTTCAGCGTCATACGGTGAAATATTCCTTCGTTTCATAGCGTGAATAAACTGCGAAAAGCTTCAGATTCGATATTGTTAAGAGAGGTACAATGTTACAACGGGTGTCACAGTCTGGAATGCATATAACTTACCCAAATGCAGAGGGGTTCCAGAAACATGAAGTATAATACTTCTACTATCCGTCGAACGTAGTGATGCTCCATGAGAAACTGTTCCAGGGTAATTTGACGGCTGTTGACAAACGTGACGTTCTGAACATTCACTGATGCGTCCATATCCGATGTGAAATCGAAGTTGAACGTCGCGTTGAGTCTCCATTCTAGATCTGACGTTACTTGGACGGCATAGTACACAGATCCCGATAGCAGAAGGACACTGATGGCCGTATAAGCCTGCAAACTTGGAAGTGGCAGTCTATCCAAAAATACGGCAGGCATATCTGTGGTCAAATACGTTCCACTCCGTTCCAAGAAAAATCCTCACCAAATGCTGACAAAAGTCCGCATTTCTCTGACCTACTCGGACGAATAGCAACACTTTCTAAAGTGACGACATTATTTTTTTCTATATCTGGGAAGGGACGTGCTCAAAGAAGGAGAGAAGGTTCCGCGGAGTTCCGCTACTCAATATAGGACCCACTGAGGCGATATTCGGTGCCACATAAAATTTTTCTTTTCTTTTACTATTTATTACACCAAGCACGACTGTCAGTAGCACAACGTTCTATTGCAAGTAGTTTATACAATAAATTTTGAAGCATAATTTGGAAATCGGAGGCACCATCAGGGTTCTTCATTCGAGCGTAGGAATACAACTACACTCTCGAATCAAGTTGAACACAGAGGCGTGCATCATATTCTCGAACCGGTGCTTTTGAGCGCCAAGTTGAAAATGTCGGCTGGTGATATTGGTGCAGGTGACCGACATGCTGTCTTTGAATATGATGATTACTTCTCTCTTTGTGAAATATTGACGACAAATGAGCGTATTCCGTGCAAGGTTGAGCTGTCCATTCCACATTTCGGTATGTTTACTGCATTCCATTAAGATCGTTTGTGTGTTCTGACTTCTGAGCTCTCAGTTCAAAGAAGACTGCTCAAAGGATACACGTTTGATCAGTCGGCTGGTGTCGTGTTTTCACTACGATCACACACAGCCTTTGATATTTTCTCTAAAATGACAAAGAAATAACTGTTATTCGTAATATACTGAACTGTGAGGATAGTTAAGACATCTTTATCAGTCGTCTCTTCACTGATGATCGACATAGTTCCAAAGTACAGTATATTGCCTTTTTTTTTTTTTGTCTAGGTTCGTTGGACCCCTCTTCTGAATCATCGGATCTCATAGCAGGTACAAAGCTAGAGCTTCCTCTCTGGCTTGCACGTCAGCTATTGAATCGACATGTAGTATCCATTGAAGTACCAAAGATATATCGAGAAGCATACAGAGAAATTCTGAGTGCGGATGCTACTACAGTGGACCTATATAGGCTTCAGCCACACTTCTACGACTTTGGGTTGCACATCCAGAACCTTCCAGTTATGGAGGCAGATGACATCAGCCATACTTTAATTCAGGTACTCAAATATGAGCGGTTCTGTTTGCCCCGAAATTGCGCTTTGATCTATGCGCACAGGTGATGAATATTGTTGAGTAAACAGGGCTGCTTATGAAATGGTCTATTTTCACAAAACAGATGACAGAGACTTCACACTTCGCTGTTCATAATCATGGGCCTCCCGTTTGCTCGAACCGGAAAATATTGGACACGTTAAAATTTTGAAGCAGGCTGGACAGTTTGAGAAGAATTTTGAATTGCAATACAATATCGTTGCTCAGCAGATCATGCAGAATTATAATCCTACGCTTCCGCACTACTTTGAAGAAATACTCGCAAAGGGTAAAGTCGCTTATACCTCATGTGGTAATGCAGTCACAGACTCCCTACTGATTTTTTTTTCCTAATTTAGAATGTTCGACATTTCCAAGCCTCAACATTTACTGGCATGTCATACTGGATAACGTGCCGTTATTATGAAATACTGGGGTTGTATTGTTGGAATTATTTATAGGTAAACTCTTAATTTTT